>CAJHNH020000224.1:732156-907156 GCA_905116865.2 Candidula unifasciata | reverse complement strand
GCGTGGAAAAGGGTCCTTGACCTTTGCGTTTTTTTACCAGTATTATATACCCAGTACATCTGGAGGCGAGGAATAGGGTCCTTTTACACTTTTACATCCACAAGGAATGACAGTACTCAATGCTGCTCATCTGGCATCAGGACCATAAGCGTTTCCTTCCTTAAATGTTGATGATGATGGTAAGCAGGATCTACCATATGCGATGATATAGAGGTGGCACGAGGCGGAACCGTATGGGAGCGACACAGCAGCGAAATCAAAATACAATTTGAACATTCAAGAGGTGGCATTTGGAAGACTTGCGTCATTCTGAGAAAATCGGTCTGACGATAAAGATAAGATAAATGATGATAATGCTATATCCAGCATGAAACGTCTCTCAAGAAATAGCGTGAAGTTTGTTTAAAGTTAAATGCCTAGCAGTATTTCAAATATGTCGTAATAGAAACGACCTTGTTGTCTGTTAGTCTCGTCCGTTCTATGGTCTCGATTGCATGTCTTATCTCTTCATATTGTTTACTTTTCCCTTTTCTTATCTTATAGCTAACGTTCACTTTGAAGAAAGAAAAAACCTTTTATATAGATTTAGCGCCTGTCTGAAATATTGAACTACCTACGTTTAAATTTTATTTCACATATGAAACATCCTATTTTTATAGTTTATGCCTAGGTCAGATACCCTTTTGGGTAATATTTGTTATCATAAGTTTTAGCGCTTGTTATTTTCTACACTTTGTGTTTTCAGAAAGATTGGGTTAGTTGGTTGACTGAATGATTGGTTCATTGATTGACTGAACGATTAGTTCATTGATTGACTGAATTATTGGTTTATTGACTGACTGAATGATCGGTTCATTCATTGAGTGAATGACTAGTTCATTCATTGATTAAATGATTAGTTCATTGATGACTGGTTTATTGACTGAATGAATGATTGGTTCATTGATTGCGTGAATGGCTGACTCATTCATTGACTGAAAGATTGATTCATTCATTAACTGAATGATTGATTCATTGATTAATTCGTTAATACGTAATGGGTTTCAGAGGTCTCATTTTGGATGGAGAAATAGACCCACAAACTGTCGAAAAAGGCAGCTAATTACTAGTTTCTTTCGAAGTTGAAATCTGCCAAAAAGGAAATGAACCAACAGTTTGCGTATAAATAAGCCAGGTCTGTAAAATGGATGTACACTCGAAAGTCAAATTCTGAAACAAGACTAAATTCTAAAAGTGGAGGTTCTATTTTTCCGGTCCCAACCCCTTTCCCAAATGGGGCCCAGGACACAAACTGAGAACAACCATTCAACACGTCAGACTTCAAGTGGACGTCGGACATCAGACGCAATTGACGGCCTTGTCCACCCGGCATCAGTCCCCAAAACTGGCCGTCACAACGACAATGGTTTACTTAATTAACTACCCGGGGTATGTCATGATTGTGGGTGAAGTTATTGTTGTGGTCGGCTGTCGCCCTTTCCGCTGTTGATCTTGCTCCACAATTGTTGACACCTTAATATTCCCACACGCTCGTTTATAGTTCCCAGAAAATATTTATCCAAAGGTAAACAGAACATAAACATTGAGACCTGTCCAAGGTAACGCACAGTCAACAATATTGGACGGTGTCGAAGCCTGGACAATGGACAAGCCATTCTCAAGTTGAACAGAAGTTCCTTGAGTGTTTAATGGGGAGAAAGGACCATGAAATACAGAGGTACTGCAGACAGACTTGAAAATAAAGCTGGTGAAAGAAATAAAAAATGTTACACAGCCACCCTTTTTCTGGTCGCGATAAAAGACACAACACTAAAAAATGTAGGCTATCCTCCGAATAGCAGTCCTAAATTATCCAGACGGAAAATATTCCCTAACAGGGCCCGAATCACGTGTCAATTGCGCACTTCCGTCGTCTTAAATTGCCCGCAACCGGTGACTATCGCCACCGCCGAGAGTATCCCCCACCCCGCTCACGCAACGTGGATCGGGGCTAAACTAGATGGCTGGGACTCACGAGCAGCAGCTACCGCTTCTCCCGCAGCTTCCTTTATTTTATTTGCTCGGCGGTGGCGTTATAGTCCCCGGAAGTGCGCAACTGACACTGACTGAGGCCCTTTTAGGGTATATTTTAAGCCTTGATAATTTAGGACCGTTATTCGGAGGATAGCCAAAATTTACTATCTTGGAGGAAATTTCAGGAAAGCAAGCAAACAGTGAGTAAGACAGAGAAATAATCAGAGATATCACATTTAAAGCGGAGACGGCATATGATCGTTAAATATTTCCGTAAATATTGAATATACTAGACGTTTGCGTGTCCAAAGGTCGCGGGTTCAAATCTGCATCCAGATGTATCCCCCGCCCAAACCTTCACCCCCACCCAGGTGGACAAAGCATAAAATGGGTACGAGGTAAAGTCATGGAAAGTAAAGGCAGCCGTCGTGATGTCGACCCAATCACCTACAGAGTGGTCCGCAAAATATAGGACAAGCACTATACACACCAAGTTCGCCTATGGCCGTGGAAAAAGCCCCGTTTAGCTTTTATTTCATGTACTGGTTACAAAGTGCAACACAAGTTGGGCTATAATAGAGAAGAATATTCATACTTTGAAAAGAGAAGAAAGCAAACGATAAAATAGAAGCAACGGTTACTAACTTCACACATCAGCACCACAAAGAGCTATGGAATTATACAAAGATCGACAGCTTCGCTTCACTGATTGCAACAAGGCAGTCCGTATAGTATATAACATAATAGTAATGTAAAGTAAAGGACTCTTTTCCGCGCCTTTTAGGGGTATTAGGTATATAAGTCTAGACCTATATTTTATAAACCAACGGCACAAGTTGGGTGATGTGGTCAGCATCAAGCCGACCGCCTTTACTTTTCAGGACTGCACCTGGTACCCACTCAAGGCTAGGTCACCTGGGAGCCGAGGTTATTTTTGAAAAAAGTCCAGCTCCGCCAGGGAGCGAACTCACGACCTACCGATCCGCAGGCGAGCGTTTAGCCGCTACGCCACGGCGACTCCCATTTAACATAATGGTAACATACAAAGAAAAAAAAAAGGTTAATAAAACGCACACTTGTTGATCCTCAAATCAATGGAATGACCCTAGACTTGGAAAAACATATATTGGGAAATAATATGTTGCCATGAAAATTGGTAATAGAGTAAGGGCAGTACGAAACAAAACAGTTATCTTTTTTTTTTTGGGTCAGATGATGTTAAGTTGTGCATTTCTGGACCAGTTGCGACGTCTCTGATGATTTACGGTGTGTGAGAGAGAGAGAGAGAGAGAGAGAGAGAGAGAGAGAGAGAGAGAGAGAGAGAGAGAGAGAGAGAGAGAGAGAGAGGGGGGGAGATGTGAGAAGATTCATGGCTCGGGAAGGTGCCAGCATACGAATGGATCAACCATTCAATCAATCATTCAATCAATCATTCAATCAATCATTCAATCAATCATTCAATCAATCATTCAATCAATCATTCAATCAATCATTCAATCAATCATTCAATCAATCATTCAATTAATCATTCAATCAATCATTCCATCAATCATTCAATCAATCATTCATTTAATCATTCAATCAATAATGTATTCAATTATTCAATCAATCATTCAATCAATCATTCAATCAATCATTCAATCAGTTGCCATCACCACAAGTAAGGCTTCCTCTAATGGATCTCCGGCGGATACTGCCCTGCCTCCTTGTATGCAATGATGCGTCGGCATCTTTGGCTTAGGCGTTGCGAACGCGCTTCGCAATGCCGGGGTGCCGGGGTTCGATCCCAGCTGCAGACGATTTGCCGGCAGACCATCTTGCTTTAGTTTCGACGGTTGTACCGAGAATTGACCGTCCAGTAAGCAATAGCAAACTTCTAAATGTAAATTTGCCTAGAAAAACCACAACAGCAAAACAATGCGGTGGTTGGTTCCGAAACGTCCTACAAGGATACGCAACTTTTATAAAATGATGCACGATGTTGGAGATCAAAAGTGCTCGCCCAAGCCAGTAGACAAAGCGCGTGATGAGGCAAAATAATCTAATATGGCTCTCAGAGAAGTAGGACAGTTAAATACAGGTTAGTTGCGTATCCTTTACAGGACGTTGAAGAACCAACCCCAACAGTCCCTAGCTGTTGTGTGGTTTTACTAGGCAAATTTACGTCCAGTAGTTTGCCATTCCTTCCTGGACTGTCGGCTTTCTTGATACCACTGTCAAAACCAACGCAAGGCGCATGGCCCGCAGCTGGGTTTGAACCCGGCATTCCGGCGTTATGAAGCGTTCGCATCGACTTAGCCACAGAGCCGACAGTTAAATACAGAGCTAGGGGAAAACAAGAAAAAAACCTACCACCACCCCAACAAGCATGTCGTAAAAGTAGAATAATTGAGGGTTTCCTTCAAATACAGGGCGTATCTGCTTGAGTCAATGAACCACTATTCTGCATGCAAATAAGTCAGATCTGTAAAACGAATGAGCACGCAACACTCAGGTTCTGCAACATGTCCAAAGCCAAGAGATGGACGAACAGTCAAAACTTTTTGCCAGAGTTTAAAGCCGGTTAACGTCAAGAAAGAGAAGAAGAAGACAGAGCAGGTGAGACGCGCTGAATTACACTTCTTCCTTTTGCGAGACGCTGGTGACCAAGGGAAAGGTTCGAAACCATGTAGGCATTTAGCTTCAATATCTTATTTAAAAGTAAACTCTTTAACTTTTATTTCATTCCTCTCTCTCTCTCTCTCTCTCTCTCTCTCTCTCTCTCTCTCTCTCTCTCTCTCTCTCTCTCTCTCTCTCTCTCTATGAGCTAATAAGTCATTGGGAATCTACTTATCATATTTTTTTCAACAACCTCTCCCCCACCATAAGGTTCCCATAAGGGGCTTTAGTATGGTTCCAGGAACGCACTGTGTTGGGATGGGGGGGGGGGGGAGCAACCATAAAACCACTGCTTATCTAAGAGCATGTGTGGAAATACTAGTCTAAAAGTGGACGAACAACCGGAACTTTCCGCCGGAGTTTACAGCCGGCGAACACTAAAAAGAAGTGGTTTTAGTTGTGTGTGTTTGAGTGAGTGTCTTGGTGTGTGTGTATCTGTGTGTGTGTGTTGTATGTGAGTCTGTGTGTGTGTGTGTGTGTCTGAGTGTGTGTGTCTGAGTGTGTGTGTCTGAGTATGTGTGTATCTGTGTGTGTGTTGTTTGTGAGTCTATGTGTGTGTGTGTGTGTCTGAGTGTGTGTGTCTGGATGTGTGTGTTTGTGTTAAGCTGATGTGTATGTCTCCTGACTGGCAGTAATACCCTGGGTTAAAACTGCCCTTTAAAGGTCAGACGCTTGTGCCCCAGGCAACTACCAGATTAGGGCCAACATCCCCCACCCTGCTAATTCGCCCCCCCCCCCCCCCCCCCACCCATCCACCTGTTCCCCCTCGCCCGCGGGGCTGACATAACACCCACATTGATACCGCTCCGTTCTGGTTATCACGACCACCACCTCACCACACGTTATCAATATCGAGACCAGAAATCCACCCAATTCTGAAAGGGCCCGAACTGTTCTGGTTCAGAACTTTTGGATAGAACAAGAAGTATGTAGCGTTGCGTGCAGCCACTCGCTTCAAAAGTTAAGTCTCCGGAACCAGTTTTGCTAACCAGAAGGATACCTGGGATCGATAGTGTCACAAAATCGATGTATGCTGGAAAGTCAACACGGAAAATATGCCGCTTTTCCTCCTGTAGCGAGCCATTTATTAAGTTTTTGTACGCTTTTTTGTACACAGAAACAAGTCAGCAATAAATATTTTAACTTGAAGACTGTGAAATTCTATAAATCTGTGGTGTTATTTAATTTATTAGATATTTAGTTAATTTGTTTTAGTTTGGATACAATTCAGTGGACCATAATGGGGCTGGTATTAATCTTGATGGGTTGAAGCGGCATCCGCTGTGATCTATTTCATGGTTGGTGATTTCAAAAAGCGGTGGACTCTATCGTTTGACAAAGAAGGCAATGTGGTTACGATATTTACTTCTTCTCAGTGGGTTGCTTCTCGTATTGTGTGATGATGCAGTCACTTCAGCAGAAGGTAAGACCTTTTTTTTTCAAATCTTAATATTATTATTTCATTATTTCAATCTCACCATCATCGTCAGGATCGCGCGTTATATTGTCGTAAAATTCTTCTCCTTCTTCTTTTTCTTCTTTTTCCTCTTTTCTTCATCTTCTTCTCCTTCTTTTTTTCTTCTTCTTATTCTTTTTCTTCTTCTTCATCTTCATCTTCTTCTTCTTTTCTTCCTCTTCTTCTTCTTTTCTTCTTGTTCTTGTTCTTGTTCTTCTTATTATTATTATTATTATTATTATTATTATTATTATTATTATTATTATTATTATTATTATTATTATTCTTTACTCCTGGAATGCCTTTCGGCGTCATGACAGAATGATGTCTCTAGAACGAGCCCTTCTGTTAGCATTTGTATATAGTACTTTTTAGTGTCTATGATATTTCTGCGTGGTCGATCTCTGAGTCTCTTACCGTTGTATTTGTATAACATTGCTCTCTGTGGTGCCTTGTCTGCTGCCAATATAGTTACATGACCAAACCATTTGACTTGTTGTCTTCCTATAAAGTTCAATATTGGTTCTGTGCCGATTTCCTTCCTGATGTTATTGTTCCTAAGTCAATCTCTCCTCGTTACACCTAGCATAGTACGTAAACATTTCAGTTCTTTCATAACTATTTTCCTTCTGTCTTCCGTCTATGATGACATGGATAGCAGAGCGTTGGTACGAATATTGTGTCGAACAGTGTTCTTTTAGTGTTCATATTTACATGCTTGCATTTCAAAATTAGTGCCATTTAGCCTAAAACTTAATTGGCTTTATTCTAATATTATTATCTGAATGGATTTGTTTGCCTTTCGTCCAGTAAGCGCGGCATATTTGTTCTGATATACAATAGTAGTACGCCGGTGTTAAGCAGTGCACAATGGCACTTTATCAATCCAAACGAGAAATAGAACTAGTTAGCTCTACATGATCCCAGTCACGAACGACAAATAAACGTTTCGGTTAGAAAGCCTTCATGAATATACACGATACTGATAATTCTGTTATTTAGTTATTATCTCTAAAGAAGTTCATGTAGTTTTCGTGTTTATTTCGGTCTGTGGGTGAGGGAAGTGTTCTGTACATTTACTTTTTACTTCTGCCGAAATCGATTATTATAAATCTAACGTTGGATACATTTTGCTAGTTCTTTCTTTCAGTGCATTTGTTTCCACTCGAAAGCGTCGCAAAAATAGGTCAGATATTTTCAGTTTCCGAGACATGATACGTAATCCGTTCCTTGTGTAGGTTCGCATAATAATATTCTTTAAATAGCGATTTTTATTTGAGATTAGGGTTATGGATAAGTTTAACAATTCAAACATTAACCCTTACCTCAAGCAATATCGAAAATGAGCGGAAGGAATGAATGAACCTATATTGGTGCAGGGTGGTTACATTACCTTACCCGCACAAGACTGTTGGCTATGCCAGGTCGACGTAGCTGTTACTTGAGAACCAATTATAACTTCTTTGGATGACGACCAGAGTATTTACAATTTGCCAACTTGGCTTGCTATCCAGAACGAGATTTGTTTAATCTGAGGTTGGTCAAACCTTTGCGTGGCAGCCTGGACAGGAAACCCGAACGACGCCGTAAAAAGGAAAGTAAAGGACCCTTTTCCAAACCTTCAGACGTATTGGGCATATAGGGCTAGACCTAGATTTTATAGACTAATCGGCACTCAGTGGGTGATGTGGTCTACATCACGCCGACCGCCTATCCTTTCCAGGACTTTGTCCGGTACTCATTTAAGGGTTGATCCACCTGGGAGTCAAGGTAATTTTTTAAAAGTTCATCCAGCCATGAAAAACAAAACAACAACAAATCGACCACGTTCAACCTACTCCGAGCAGCATCCGGGTTCTTTCGAGTTAAACCCAGGACTTTCGGATAGCAGCTTCAGCAGAATGAATCCGCATCGATTTTGTGATGCTGAAAAAGGTGTCTGCGATTTGTTCTTGTTGAACTTCTTGGTATCTGTGGCGACGAACCTTTATGTAACAGTCCGCTTGGAGGTGATGAGGCCAAACAATAATCAGACGGATACTTCCGAGTTTTAAAAGGGGCGCATTAACAAAGCAATGATGAAACACGCAGTAAAATGTACCACCGATGTCTAGCACAACTGCTGTTTGTCTTTTCCGTCTGAGTTTAGGGGCCACATTCTAGGGGAGGGGGTGAAGAATTGACCCTCTGTCCTCAATAACCAGCATGCCGTAAAAGGTGACTAATTACGGATTTGCTGAAGTCAGGTGTTGGTTCGAAAGTCGCAGATATCGCAGCCTAGCTGTAAACCACATCACAACGTGTCAACTGCTTTCTTAAGGGCGAACGCAGAAAAAGAAACAGATCAATGTCAGCATTTTAGTCCAAATAGTGACCTAACCCATGAAGAGATAAAAACATTAATACAATCTAGTATCCAAGAAAGGTGGCTGGATACCCACACCAGATTTTCTCCCCAAGACTCACTTCATCGCCTCTCTAGAGAGGGACAGTCTATTATATTCAGACTAAGGACTAGGCACAACAGATTTCCTCAACATATGTTCAAATTTTTCGGTGTAGGAAATACGGAGATGTGTCCCTGCAGCGTGGCACCCGAAATTGCTGAGCATGTGCTCCAACACTGTCAACTGTATGCTGACAACAGAGACGCAATCTGGCCTGTTCCAACCACACTGAAGACAAAACTGTATGGTACACGAGAGGATATAGATTGCACGATAGCTTTCATAAAGGCTACCGGCCTCCTGATACAAGTTTTCTGACAGAAGGATTGAAGAAGAAGAAGAAGAAGATATCCAGCTACTGCTCCGGGTGAAATGTGCATAAAAAAGTCCAGAAGTTTTGCCGGTGGCCATGTGTTCAAACTGTCATTCATGCCATCGTGTAAACACATCTTAGCTCCCAAGGAGACCACGCTAAAAAAAATCTGGGGAGTAAAAGGCGTCTGTAGCTTAGGAGTTGCGATCGCGCTTCGCAATGCCGGAGAGCCGTGTTCGATCCCAGCTGCAGGCCTTGCATTGGTTTCGACAGTGGAATTGAGAAGCCGACCGTCTAGAAAGCAGCGGGAAAACTACTGGACGTAAATTTGCCTAGAAAAACCACAACAACCATATAAAATGCTGGGGTTGGTTCTGCAACGTCCTGCAACGATACGCAACTAACTTTTTAAAAACTATTATTTTTAAATTAAAATGGTTCCCATGTGGGTTCTGGGGCCCCATTGTGGGTAAACGTGATCAGACCCACTGCCTTTCTAACAAGCATGTCATTGGAGTCGACTAATTAGGTTTTTTTTTTTTTCAAAGTCGGAATGCATCGCCTAACCGGCAAAAAACCAACAATCTGTATACAAATCCGGAAAGGCTAATCGGCACAAGTCAAATGTTTCGGCCGTACAGCGCATATATCACATCCATACTGTAAACAAATAAACGTATGTATGTCTTCGGATGAACGCAGAAGAAGAAGTATACAAATAGGCCACATCTGTCAAACGGATCGGGGCTAACAAATATCTTAACCCTAACCATAATCCATAACATTCCTATAAAATTGGTCTCCGAAAAAGCTTCTCTTTAAGGTGAATAAAAAGTTTGACCCCCCCCCCCCCCCCCCCAATCCCGCACCCCGACCACAATGTTTTCTTTGTTTCGACACTTCTGTACAAACGCCCATTTGATCCCAGCGGTTCACAATCACTTCACATTTAACAACCAGCCGATACCTATACTCTCTTGTATTTGGATCTTGTAATCCCAGAACCGGTTAGAGATACAAGTTTACCAAGTTGTTGATATAAAAGATTAGGCCTTTCATTTATTGTGTAAGAAATATACTATGAGTATAATGGCAGCACAAAAAAAGTACACACATGAATACATCAGTCTACACCCGTTGATGAATTCAAGCCTCCTATTTGACTGAGAGCCCCAATCTAAATACCTTCTTTTGTAAAAGTAAAGAAACTGTTCATGGCATTGGGTGGTTGACCTGTGTCACTAGGCGCAAAGCCTACTCTTATCTACACAGGTGATGGGTAATTGGGATGTCACGTAGGAGGGGTAGTGGTGTTGCCAAACTTGTCAACTGTGAACAAGAATTTAACTGTGATTATGAAACTTGATTGTGATTGCCTGTTTGTGTTATTCTCATGTGATAAGTAAGTACGTGTACTTTATTTTATTTTGTTATACTTAAACATGAAAAAATGCAGTCCCCTGCCAAGTTCTTTCTTCTGTCTTTTATCAACATCTGCTTTGTGCTGGTTATATTCGCAGCACACGGATACTAGGTAGCCGATCCAAGGCGCGTTCGGTTTCTTGGTATGCTGTGCTGTGACGCAGTCTTGTCAGTGACTCTGTCAACCCATTTTTTCTAGGGCTCCCTCTGCATTTTGCTGTTTCCATTTTAATGTTGTAAGCTCTCGTTAGGTACATTTTTAGCAGATGACCGAGTCATTTCAGTCAAACCGGTTGAGTTTATGCGTCAGGAATGAGTCATGGTGTTAGAAACGTTGGACAGGTTTAATGTTTTTGTCAAACTCGTTAGTTGTAAGTCAAATAGTTTATTCATAATTATCATCAACAATTTCTACTTTTGTCGTGAAGTCCCATGGGAAAAACCAGTTCGTGATCCACTGCTTGACGAGTAGCAATGGCTACTGTCATTCCGTGTCGACATAGAAGCTCTTTAATGTCATCAGTCCATGATCTCCTAGGTCGATCTCTTGTTTTCACATTATATATTTTCATGTAAAGCGACTGTGTTGGTACTTGTCGTGGCTGCATTCTGACATGATGACCAAACCATTTGCTATTTTGTTTCTCATTTTATAGTTGGTATATGGTGTTGTTCCCACAGTGGCTCTCATGGCATCACTTCTCATCACTATTATATTCAGACTAAGGACTAGGCACAACAGATTTCCTCAACATATGTTCAAATTTTTCGGTGTAGGAAATACGGAGATGTGTCCCTGCAGCGTGGCACCCGAAATTGCTGAGCATGTGCTCCAACACTGTCAACTGTATGCTGACAACAGAGACGCAATCTGGCCTATTCCAACCACACTAAAGACAAAACTGTATGGTACACGAGAGGATATAGATTGCACGATAGCTTTCATAAAGGCTACCGGCCTCCTTGATATAAGTTTTCTGACAGAAGGATCGAAGAAGAAGAAGAAGATATCCAGCTACTGCACCGGGTGAAATGTGCATACAAAAGTCCAGAAGTTTTGCCGGTGGCCATGTGTTCAAACTGTCATTCATGCCAGCGTTTAAACACGTCTTAGCTCCCAAGGAGACCACGCTAAAAAAAATCTGGGGAGTAAAAGACGTCTGTAGCTTAGAAGTTGCGATTGCGCTTCGCAATGCCGGAGAGCCGTGTTCGATCCCAGCTGCGAGCCTTGCATTGGTTTCGACAGTGGAATTGAGAAGCCGACCGTTTAGAAAGCAGCGGGAAAACTACTGGACGTAAATTTGCCTAGAAAAACCACAACAACCATATAAAATGCTGGGGTTGGTTCTGCAACGTCCTGCAAACGATACGCAACTAACTTTTTAAAAACTATTATTTTTAAATTAAAATGGTTCCCATGTGGGTTCTGGGGCCCCATTGTGGGTAAACATGATCAGACCCACTGCCTTTCTAACAAGCATATCATTGGAGTCGACTAATTAGGTTTTTTTTTTTTTCAAAGTCGGAATGCATCGCCTTACCGGCAAAAAACCAACAGTCTGTAAACAAATCCGGAAAGGCTAATCCGCACAAGTCAAATGTTTCGGCCGTACAGCGCATATATCACATCCATATTGTAAACAAATAAACGTATGTATGTCTTCGGATGAACGCAGAAGAAGAAGTATACAAATAGGCCACGGATCGGGGCTAACAAATATCTTAACCCTTACCATAATCCATAACATTCCTACAAAATTGGTCTCCGAAAAAGCTTCTCTTTAAGGTGAATAAAAAGTTTGACCCCCCCCCCTCCCCCCCATCCCGCACCCCCGACCACAATGTTTTCTTTGTTTCGACACTTCTGTACAAACGCCCATTTGATCCCAGCGGTTCACAATCACTTCACATTAAACAATCAGCCGATACCTCTACTCTCTAGTATTTGGATCTTGTAATCCCAGAACCGGTTAGAGATACAAGTTTACCAAGTTGTTGATATAAAAGATTAGGCCTTTCATTTATTGTGTAAGAAATATACTATGAGTATAATGGTAGCACAAAAAAGTACACACATGAATACATCAGTCTACACCGGTTGATGAATTCAAGCCTTCTATTTGACTGAGAGCCCCAATCTAAATACTTTCTTTTGTAAAAGTAAAGAAACTGTTCATGGCATTGGGTGGTTGATCTGTGTCACTAGGCGCAAAGCCTACTCTTATCTACACAGGTGATGGGTAATTGGGATGTCACGTAGGAGGGGGAGTGGTGTTGCCAAACCTGTCAACTGTGAACAAGAATTTAACTGTGATTATGAAACTTGATTGTGATTGCCTGTTTGTGTTATTCTCATGTGATAAGTAAGTACGTGTACTTTATTTTATTTTGTTATACTTAAACATGAAAAAATGCAGTCCCCTACCAAGTTCTTTCTTCTGTCTTTTATCAACATCTGCTTTGTGCTGGTTATATTCGCACCACACGGATACTAGGTAGCCGATCCAAGGCGCGTTCGGTATATTGGTATGCTGTGTTGTGACGCAGTCTTGTCAGTGACTTTGTCAACCCATTTTTCTAGGGCTCCCTCTGCATTTTGCTGTTTCCATTTTAATGTTGTAAGCTCTCGTTAGGTACTTTTTTAGCAGATGACCGAGTCATTTCAGTCAAACCGGTTGAGTTTATGCGTCAGAAATGAGTCATGGTGTTAGAAACGTTGGACAGGTTTAATGTTTTTGTCGAACTCGTTAGTTGTAAGTCAAATAGTTTATTCATAATCATCATCAACAATTTCTACTTTTGTCGTGAAGTCCCATGGGAAGAACCAGTTCGTGATCCACTGCTTGACGAGTAGCAATGGCTACTGTCATTCCGTGTCGACGTAGAAGCTCTTTAATGTCATCAGTCCATGATCTCCTAGGTCGATCTCTTGTTTTCACATTATATATTTTCATTTAAAGCGACTGTGTTGGTACTTGTCGTGGCTGCATTCTGACATGATGACCAAACCATTTGCTCTTTTGTTTCTCATTTAAAAGTTGGTATATGGTGTTGTTCCCACTGTGGATCTCATTGCATCACTTCTCACTTTGTCTCGCAATGCTGAGTTAGCGGTTTTTTTCAGGCCTTTCATTTAATTTCACAGGTAGTCATTTTACGTAGGTTAGCCTTTGATAACGTCCACGCCTGGCATTGCCAGCACAGTATAGGTATCTGGTCATCCAGTAATCTTAGTTTCAGCTTCATTGCAAACGGGTCAACCCCACAGTTGCTCCGCTACTGTGCCAACAAAAAACACACAGAGTGCTTATCACAGTCCCTCGTGGAAAGATTGACAGACTGCTGTCTCATCATATGCACTATCATACACACGCATTAAAAGTATACGGTAGCCATCCGATGTGCTAACACAAACAGTCCTACATTAGAAATGCAGTTCATCATGGATGGTCGCAGAAGTCACCAACAGATCAGCAGTTGCACACGCGATTAATTTTAATCACAAAATGGTACCACCAATATTGCAACAACAGGCATCCGTCATTTTCTGAATCTACAATTAACAACACCACGTTGGTCACAGTCGAAAAATATTCCAAATGAAATCCGCAGCTCACAGTGTCATGCCATGCACTCAACTTAGAAGCTGGGCGACGAAACTTTTTTTCAGTCTAAAAATGGAGCAAAAATGCAAGAGCTACCGTCTGGCAAAAGCCCAAAAAAAAAAAAAAAAATTGCTACGGCTCAAAACAGTGGCCATTTTGATCGGAAGTATAGGTATAAACATGCTGTTATATAGTCTGTTTGTTGGAGCTCACGCTTATGTTTGGATGTCTTAATAACGGCGTCAGTTAAAGGTTTACCACCCTGTGATTAAAAAATAAAAACGACCTCAGTCTGAATGTCACACCGACAAGGCAGATCCCAGATACCCGGTTTAATCCTAAAAGAACTTATAATCAGGGCACCAGTAAGCAACATCGGCCCCTTGTAGCGTGCAGGCCTGTGCGGGTAAGGACAACCCTTCCATGCATCTATTCTCTCCTCTCCTTCAGGTGTATTGGGTATACAGGGTAAGGACAACCCTTTCATGCATCTTTTTTCTCCTCTCCTTCAGGTGTATTGAAGAAGAAGAAGAATAAGATAAAGAAGAAGAATACGATGATGAAGAAGAAGAAGAAGAAAAAGAAGAAGAAGAAGAAGAATAAGATGAAGAAGAAGAAGAAGAAAAGGAAGAAAAAGAAGAAACCCTCCTCAAATAACGAAAAATTGCGTCCCGTCTTAGCCGTAGTAATAGCAAACTACGAGACGTAAATTTGCCTAGAGAAAACACCCAACAGACATGGGCTGCTGGGGTTGGTTCTGCAACGTCCTGTAAAGGATACGCAAATAACCTTAGCCTTAGTCGGGGTTTTAACTTTACAGCAATCGGGTTTCCCCATACTTGCTCCCTTCCTGTACCAGTGCAAATCAAATGAAATGTCCCTCACTGTTGCAATTGAAAATCTGGTGAATAAACAACTAGTCCCGGAAAAATCCAGAAATATACGTCTCGTATAGAGACTGATGTTGAAACCGTAACCAGGATATCTACTACAGCAAGATGGCGCTGCTGACTAGAATTGTGGATACAGTATATGAATTCGAGTGCCAGGTTCGTTTGATTGCAGTACACAACTTGTTCTAATACGTATACTAGAAGCACCTCTTGCATGAAGCCCAGGGTAGATCTGAGGATCGCAGACTGAAAAGAGGAAGGTCTTGAATGGCGCAAGCTGAAGACACAATTGGACATGTGTGCAGGATTTATACATTTGTGGGGGAGTGGGTCAAAGTGTCCGAGCAAGTTTCAGACTTATGTGGAGTTCCTATCACTTTGGGTCGTGAGTGCAGGGACTGGCCAGATGGCGCTGTAGAATCAAAAGTTCAACAAATGATTCGTAATAATGAGCGCTTAATTTGTGATCATCTATACAGATTGCTCTGTGTTGAGGGGCAGACAATGTGCATGGGGGTTTATAGCGAAGGCGAATGGATGTCGCTTAGTGCAACAAAGCCTGGCATATGATGTCACAACGTCTAGTTTGAGAATGGAGGTGGAGGCAGTCACTTCTGCCTTCTGCTGGCTTGAGAATCAGCTGTACACACATGCTGTCATTGTCACTGAATCACAGAGCATGCTGAGTAAGGTGGAGACAGGAATGCTCCGTGTAGAGTGGCAAGCATCACTTCAGAGGACTTCAGAGGTCCCGCGTAGTTAGTATCCTTTAGATATTCTCTCCAGGTTTATGTCGGTTTGTTGGGAAATAGACTGGTCGGTTCTGCACCACTTCGTGGTGAACTGATGTGTGACAAGCTAGACGTTGTGAGAGCCCCCTGGGAGCGAGTGAACATCGCGGGCGCGCAAATAGATCATTACGGTCTGAGGAGAATGGCGCTGCGAGGAGTTACCAGGGGATCTGACCAACGCTCAACACTCAGGGGAAGGGCGAGAGGTATATACAATCAGACAGTTACTGGTGCCATAGAAATTGGACTTCTTCGTTTGCTGCTGAAGATGGGGGACGGTGCGTTTATGGTGGTGTTCCTTGTGCTATGATGTCGATTCTTAATTCAACATTTAGCATTCGAATGCTAGTGCCTGTCTATTTGTACGAATGTATTTTTGTGGGTATAGATGTTTTTTTAAATGCTTATGTGTATAGGCCATTTAAAAAAAATTGATTATTTTGTGTATGTTTATGTGTATAGGCCATTTTTAAAAATTTGATTATTTTGAGTATGTTTATGTGTTTAGGCCATTTTCAAAAATTTGATTTTTTTGAGAATGTTTATGTGTTTGGGCCATTTTCAAAAATTTGATTATTTTGAGTATGTTTATGTGTGTAGGCAATTATCAACAATGTGATTAATTTATTTCCATGTCCTCAGAAACTGTCGATGATGTCGAGGACCGTGAAGACGACTTTGACGTTTGGGTTGGGGCCCATCTCACAGGAAACCAGGATTCGGGCGAAAGCGACGACAATGATCCTGACCTGAATACAGACGACGACATCGATAAACCTGCCGATGAAAATCGGAACGACGAAGAACCTGCTGATGAAGATCTGAACGACGAAAAACCTACTAATGAAGATCTGAACGACGAAGAACCTACTGATGAAGATCTGAACGACGAAGAGCTTGCTGACGAAGATCTGAACGACGAAGAACCTACTGATGAAGATCTGAACGACGAAGAGCCTGCTGATGAAGATCTGAACAACGAAAAACCTGGCGATGAAGATCTGAACAACGACGAAAACCTGGCGACGAAGATCTTAACGACGAAGAACCTGGTGATAACGACTTGAATGATGATGATGAACATACCAACAAAGACCTGAACGGAGGGTGAACCTGCTGGTGAAGATGCGAATGGTGTTGTTGCAAAA
This sequence comes from Candidula unifasciata, assembly GCA_905116865.2. NCBI lineage: Eukaryota > Metazoa > Mollusca > Gastropoda > Stylommatophora > Geomitridae > Candidula > Candidula unifasciata. The sequence goes on along the minus strand of CAJHNH020000224.1, from coordinate 890,410 downwards.
GACAGCAACAGAGAACAAATTCAAACGACGACAAATTCGCCTGAGACAGTACAAACAGTAACTCAACCAGAAACAAAAGGGACAGTAATTAAGCGCCCCAATATTTCTAGCAGCAAGAAAAAACATACAACATATAAGAAAGGTAAACGGCCAGCCAAAATTGGTGAAACCCTAGGAGGAAAGCCCGCCAACAGTAAAAGCAATAAAACAGGGGTTAAAAGCGCAAAGATTGTTGGCAGTAACCAAACCAGCACTGATTCAAATTGGAGGAACTCGAGAGAAGGCGCTTTAAGAAAGAAGCGGTTACCTCCAAATTCTGCGTCGCCATCGGTAACTCTGATCATTATTGTGGTGGGCGCTGTTTTGGCTTGTGTATTGATCACCGGCTTCATCCGCTGGAGGGTCCGGAAGAGAATCCGCGACAAGAAACTCGGCAAGATGGACAACCTGGCAGCCTACCGAAGCCGGATGGGGCTGGCGAAGACGAGCATTATGGATACAATTTATGAATGTGAATGTGAGGATCGCTTGACGGCATTGCGCGCACAGAATATAGAGGAGGAGGAGGAGGTGCATGATGCTGAGGATTTCTTGGATGGTGCTAAAACTAAACAGGAAGAGTTGTTTTGTTCACATAGGTTCGATCAGCCACCTTCGATGGCTTCTAGTAGACACTATGACGAGGATAGCTATCGCTCTTCCAAAGGGGAGGAAGAATTTGATGGTGTTTATGGGTCTAAAAAACACTCTAAAGGTCGTAAAAAACATCACCACCATCATCACCACCACCACCATCACCACCACAGTCATAAAAGTAGATATTCAAGACACCATAGAAAGAAATCCCATCATAAAGAATCGACAGAGCAAATTGAAAGTATTTCTCCGACAAACGACGAAAGCGCTGAGGAAAACCTTGACGAGATCGACTGTTCAACTTCACTTTTGGAGCCAAAGGAAACTACTGAAGTCAAGAGATCTGTTGCAGAAAACCAGCCTGATATTATTCTCGCGCAGTTCAAACAAACTAATCAACACCAACAAAGAGGCGCTGCTCTTGGTCAGCTTCCAATCACGTGGCAATCGCTGTCCTTCAACCGGGACTGGGTGGGGCGGATGTGGCAGGAGAAACATAAAGTCCGCAGGATTAGCGACGTTCTCCGCAATATGACCATATCTAGTAATCTGAGCAGCGAAGGAAGTTCATCTGACACTCCAACGAGTGACGAAGACGTGCAGAACCAGTCGGCTGAAGCGACACCTGCAGGGGACCAACAAAGCACATCGATAACAATCCCTGACGATCAGAACAATGGCGAAACTGACTGCCCAGCTGACGTTGACAGCGCTAGTGACAGTACTGTCATAACTTTATTTAATTCAGAAGACATCCCCGAAAATCTCCCAGAACAAAGTGGGTTAAATGATCGCTCAGCAGCAGAAACCTCCACCAGTGGAACTGCTGCTGATGTTGCTGACACTCTCGAGGCTAGTATCAGTCCATCGCAGGGTGGGTCACTGCCCGCCTTTCTTTCACTTGGCGACTACAACGAGGAACCGCCGGAGTACGAGAGCTTGTTGGAGAGTAAGAGTTATTCCAACCATTCCACGCCGCTTGTCAACATAGAACATCATAGGCACCATCGAAGACATCACAGAAAAGGCCGAGATAGAAGTCACAGACATGTGCACACCAGGGTCCCGGAGGTCGAATCCAGTCATGCAGACACTCGAGATCCATCCACACCACATGGTCATGAAGAACATACGCCTCCTACAAACGATTATAAATCACACGAAATCCCTTGTAATCACAGGTTAGAATCGCAATCATTTGAAACTCCTTCTGTAACCATGCCCATGTGTTCATCGAACAGTAGTGAAGATCCGAATACAGGGCATCATTCGTTTACAAACTCACCAAGTGGCCATACTGTGTCGTCAGTGGCGGCGCCATTTGTGCAGCAAGAGGGCATTGTTCTGGAGCAACTGTCAGATGGCTCGCAAATCATTTACTTACCTCCGCCAATCCTTCCCTGCTACTTCAACGATACTCCGCCCCCGTATCACAAGTAAACGTAGCCGTCGGGTTTTGTTTTAATCATCCCATGTCATGAAATCTTTACAGCAGGGGTTCTCAACCTATGGGTGCGACCCTTTTTTTTGGTTCGAATGACTGTTTCACAGGGGTCGCCTAAGACCATCGGAAAACGCATATTCAATGAAGTTATAGAGTAGCAACGAAAATAATTGTATGGTTGGAGGTCGTCAAAACATGAGGAATTGTATTAGAGGGTCGCGGCATTAGAAAAGTTGAGCGCTGCTGCATTAGGGCGATAATATCGGCCCATTTTCGCCGGAACAGTATCGTTTTTTTTTGTAAGCCCTGACCATCGCGTCGATACTTTATGTGTCCCAATTTACCGAATTGACCAGACATTCTGGGCATACCTATGAAACGATACTGTCCAGGCGAAAATGGGACGATATGATCACTATAGACCTCATAGTTTGTAGTTAGTACATTTAGTTATGTCGTGATTGCTTCATCGTATTCAGTTACATGTATGGTAATTTCCATTTCACGTGTTTATAAATATTCATATAAGGAAGTAGCTTGTATGACGTCATCTTCATTAAGTGCCTTGCCAACTGGCGTAGGCGATGGTCCTTCTCCCTATCTTACGATTTCAAGAGCAAGGATATAATTGTAAGTTGACACATTTCCTTGTCATGGTCAAGTGGTCGTCAACGATCATTTCTTGTTGGCTTACTTTGTTTCTAGCGTCACACTTTCCAGTGTCGCTCTTCTCATAAGCCAGCTAAAATAACCTCTGCCACTTTCTGATGTCTATGATAAGCTGCCTTTATGTCTGAATCTGATGCCGGTGTTCATGTCTTAGTCTACCATAAACTATTTTCTACATTCTTCTGTTGAGTTACATCTCTGGAACCTTAGGAGAGCGCTGTTGCTTGATTATTCCTTGTCATGGAATGGCTAACAGTGAAAGAATAATTAGTTAGCCCAGGAACTACTAGCTGTATAATGTCGGTTACGATAGTTATCGAAAGCCTGCTAATCAAAATGTTCGACCATGTAACAAGACTATCAGGAAACAGCAGACCACAAACAACTTTAGATACAACCTGTGGTAACATCCTCCCTTCTCCAGAGATGGATCAGTAGAGTAACAGAAACAATGACAAGCACACACAATTGATTTGACATTAAGGTGCAGCAGAGTCACCAAGGAAGGAAACCCACCAACCTATGGATTAGCTGTGTGCGCAAAGACGATGAATGCCAGACTAATGAAAACGTTTTGTTGTGTATTTTGTCCGCTTCAGGTTTCCGGGATTACCACCTAACCGATGACAATCCTATAGGTAAAAAACCCTATTAAACTGTTAAGGTTGTACAGGATCCCTGACAATTATGTATGTATGTATGTATGTATGTATGTATGTATGTATGTATGTATGTATGTATGTATGTATGTATGTATGTATGTATGTATGTATGTATGTATGTAAGTAAGTAAGTAAGTTGTACCCCACCAGGATATCACATAAGCAATAAACACCCGGTGACACAAAGTGCCATGCGGATGACAATCACCTGTGAAGAGGTTCCGGAAACCGATTTCAGCCGTTAGTAGTAGTAGTACTTTCACCCCACAAGGAAATGCAGGGCAGCGATGAACAGAAACACTCCCGAGTTTATTTTATTAGTGCCACCATGTGGATTTTATGTCACCTCTCTTAGTTTATTAGAATTTGAATAGTTCCGTCCCTTGTCCCAGAAACCGCATTATACGGTTTAGACCATTCTCTTATGGCCGGGCTATATTGCGGCCCCTGGCAAGAGTACTCGGAATTGGGTTTTCAAATAACGAAAAATTCATTCGACCGCCAAGGGATGACGAGTGTAATTCCCGACAAGGTATTGAAAACGACTTATCACAGAAATCAGGCAGCGACAGTCTTCATTTTTGAACATGTTAAATTTAACTCTAAGTATTTTTTTCTTAGAGTAATTTTTTGTTATATGAAGCCCCCACTCTGTATTTTAGTCAGGGGGCCTCAATATAGTTTATGGCCAGTTGTTTGAATAGTTCCGTCCCTTGCTCCGAACATTTTTAAATTTTGTTATCGGGTTTAATTCGCTTGTCTGATGTCCTAGTGGGGTAGCAGTCATTCAGTGTGTAATTTTTTGTCAGTACTCCCATTGTGTTTTACAGAATTCTTAGAATTCATTCGACAGCCAAAAAGAGCAACCCATATGTTTTAAATGCGGTTTCTGGGACCTCTCCACGGTGACTTATCCACAAACTTGTGTCAGAAAGCGACAGTCTTATCGCTTTTGTGGTCCATGTTAGTCAAGTCCAAGGACACTGAAACGTGTTGTGACCGCCGAAGAAATCTGCGGGCAAAGAAGCAGAGGAAGACAACGCGACAAGATTCTTTACAACTTTCTGTTATGGCATTCAGGGGTTTCAGCACACGAACTGATACACGCAATTGCAAATTGTGGAGAGGCATGATCACCCAAGCCAGTCTGCAAGGCGCTCGATGTTGATGATGATGTTGTCAGTGGCTTTCCGTGTTTCTGATCCATGCAGTAGTGCTAAAAAAAAGGGCAATTTTCCCGCAAGTGGTGCAGCGTGCATACAATACTTGACCCATATTTGTAAAAACCAGTGACACACTGTGAGGGTGTGTTCTACGGCGCACCAGTCACCTTTACTTCCTATGGTGCCCTGTTAGACGACCGGATCGACCATGTAGCCCAGATCAGTTATACAAATTCGTTTCGAGATGGACTGGAACCTGAAACCATCCATCCGAAAAAAAAAACGCCTAGATACAGTAGCAATCGGCGTTAGAGGCGGAGGGGTACAGAGGTACAGAATCACACATGGTGCTCCAGGACTCGAACTCAAACCCGTCAAGGCATATCTACATCTCTCCGTGGTCAGCCTAGAAACAGCTTCCTATTGGGGGCCTGGCTGACCTAGATAACATCGACGTTTCCATTGAAGTCGGAGTGCATGTGACAGAGAAACAGTGAACAAACAGACTGCATATAGTAGGCTGTTCTGTAAAGCGGATGTGCGTGCAACAGGCAGGTCCTGGAATAAGGATAAAGTCCAGAAGTGGGCGAACAACCAGGTCTTTTCGCTGCAGATTATGTCAAGTGAACGCGAAGAAGAAGAAGAAAACTACAAGAATACTCCCACCAGTGTTCCAGTCCCCTTCAACACATCGTTAAATACGTTTCAGCTCAGTGCTGCTCGAGCGCCATCTAGAACTTGAGCATACCACAGTAGTATATGCTATATATATTATGTTATGGGTTGGTTTTCGAATTTTCCTCTTTCGCCCCGGCTTCGACCTATTTGGCTAATTTTTTCGATATTCTTCTTTGACTGGGTAAACATAGTGTGTTTTGCCATGTATGCGACGATGTTAAAAATATTTATTTTCCATTTTTTAAGCTCAAAAGTTGAGGCGGGGTTCCGTCTTATACGCGGGAAGGGGAGGAGGGGGGGGGGGGGGGGTCTTATACGCGGAAAAAAACATTGTAAAATCATTCTTTCTCTTAAAGTCCATACCATGTGGCATTGTTAGTCATGTCTATCCACAACCTTCTGTGTCGTGTACTTTCAATCAACTCTGACACAGATGATCTTCCATGGCATGATGTCAGACTGTCCAGCATATTTCTCTCAGTCTCCCTCTGCCCTCCCCCCCCCCCTTTTTTTTTCCAACACGATGTACTCCAGTTTTCTCTTTCTCATCACAAGACCAAAGCATGTAGATTGTCTCTTTCTAATATGGGCAATCAGTTCTCTTGGTGAGTCAGATTCTTTCGAGACGTTTTCTTCAATCTTTGTATCTGTCTAGGATGTTCCATCATTTGTCTCTAAAACCACAGAATACGGTACGTGTACACAGGAGGTCGTGCAGTCGATTAAAGCCCGTATATCACCGTCTGTCTTCCGGGTCGATAATAAAGTTGTATCTTTCGCCATACGGGTCCGACCCATTTGGCTATTTTTTCACCAGACCTTTTTTGATTATAATACTGGGATGTAAATTCAAATCCTCACGAAGGCAAAATGTGTATAATTGATCTGTACCTCCAAGACGACCCAGCTTAACGTGGGTCTTGGTAGTGTCCCAGCATGTAAACGTGGCCAGTGTGTCGTTGACAACATCAGATCACCCATCATGCGCCGATTGCTCTGTACATTGTTAGTCATGTTTATCTAAAGCCTTCTGGTGTCGTGAAACTTTTTAACTTTAGAATTTGAAATAACTGTCCAGATATTTTTTTCTATCTTTTTAACCTTGCAGAGCAGTGGTCTCCAACCTAACAGTCAGGAGGAAGTTTCAATGCAGGCGTCAAGCAATGTTGAATTTGAACAAATGTTATTTGTGCTTGTAATAATCACGATTTTCAGCTATAACAGTCATGAAAACAAAACAGCCTTGCCAGCTTCACGTGGAGAGTGATCTCTGTTTATCCTTGCAGGATATCAGATCAAAAATAGTAGATATCATCAAGACAAACAGTGTCAACAATCAAATTGGTATTACCAGTTGTTGGTGATTTGTTTCTTCTGTATTTGACACTTTGAACTATGTTTTTCTCCAAGTTTTTATTAATTTGGGATTTTTCGGTTTGTCCTCTTTTCAATCATATTTTGTTATGTGGGAGCTTTGTCATACACTCACGGGGGCGCCCCCTGAAAAAGTTTGGGGATCACTGTTGCAGAGACTGAATTACCTGAGCCCTGTGTGGGTGAAGTCTCTCAAATTGCCGGAATTGAAACAAAAATGAGCCAGATTTAGAGACTGAACTATTGGAGCCATGTGTTAGTAGATTATGTCCATGAAGAGTGGTTTTAGAGCTACTATTAGTGTGCAGTAAGAGTTTAGAGTTGTTCACAAATAAAATATGAATGTTTTCCCCCAAGAAAAAGGTGCCGGTATTCACCATAAAGTGTCCCAAAAAAAGGTGCCGATACTACCTACTGTGAGAAAAAGAAAAGACTTGCCTATAACTGTTATGTTGTGAATATGTTTACTGACATATAAATGGCATTCAAATATTCATATACAGTGTTCATGATGAATATGCCCTGTTACGTATTATTTGCGTTTGTAATGTCTTTATGTATTCAATAAATCTAGAAATTTGTGAATTCATTTAAAGGTGATCCTGGTGAGTGGCTTTACATATCTCAAATACGATTTTATGTCATTGATGACATCTCTGATAAATGGTGACACATCACAGTGAGGTCTCTGATAGATGGTGCCATCAGACAGTAACATCTCTGACAGACTGTACCATGCCACAGTGATATCTGTGACATTTGGTGCCATGCCACAGTGACATCTCTGACATGTGGTACCATGTCCCAGTGACATCTCTAACGTGTGGTGTCATGCCACAGTGATATCTTTGACATGCAGTGCCACGCCCAGTGACATCTCTGACAGGTGGTGCCATGTCATAGTGACATCTCTGACAGGTGTGATATGCCAGTCACATCTCTGACATGTGTTGACATGTCCTAGTGACATCTCTGACATGTGGTCATGCAACAGTGTCATCTTTGACAGGTGGTGTCATGCCACAGTGACATCTGCTAGGTGGTGCCATGCCACAGTGACATCTCTGACAGATGGTGCCACATCAGTGTGAGATGAGCAGTGTCAGAGAATTGAGAAGTTTCCTGTAATGTAAATCTGACCTTCTACACCTTAGCTTTTTGCAATGTAGATATTCAATGTCTAAAGCTGAGTTTTTGTAAAACAACACTGATTTGATCCTTCTGTAACATAATTGAATTTTTTGTAATATGACTGATTTGATCTGTTCTAACACAACAAAGTTCAGTGTTCTGTAAAATAGCTTAATTTGACCTTACTGATCTAATACATAGGCAGATTGTGTGATAAATGTGAATTATACAATTCAATATTAGACTGTGATGAGTCTCACTGATGTAATACAATAGCAGATTGTGTGATAAGTGTGAATGATGTAATACAATAGTAGACTGTGATATAAATTATCATGGATCCTATATTGCAGATTAATGCCATGATTTCCTAATGTCAGCAACAAATAGGGATGACTGACATCAATAAATTATCCTCACATAAATTTTGTTTTGCTGTCTAATTCTTGGAATATTATTGTCATCATTGTACTGTTGTGACATAATACTCAGTCCACTTGTTTCCCATTTCACTGCCTGTTTGGTGATTCTCTGTTCATTTCTTTTCGGGATGTGTACCATTTTCTTTGTCTTATAACTGTTGATAACAGCAGTTGCCCAGACATTGATTAAGGACACCTCAACTACAAATGTAATTTTCCAACAAAAGATGAGTGATTTGATCATAGAAGCAAGATTTTAGAGAGTAACAGAAATGTGTTTCACCTAGGTGGGTGTCTGGGGGCTGTTAAAATAGAAACAGAATGGTTTTTTGGAAGTTTTTTGTGAATATTTATGAAATGATTCTAAATGGTTGCTCTACATAACAGATTTTCTCCCTCCATCTAGCGAAATCTGTGCAGTCTGGTAAGACATGTTCAGAGTCTGCTTGATGCTCTAGATCAGGGCTATTCAACCTGGCAACTTGTGGGCCAAATCAGGCCCACGGAGGCCTATGAATCATTGCCAGTTGTATTGTATTAACAATCTTTCTGTGCTGGAAATTGTGTCTGTGGCCTGAAACGATCTCCATTTTCACAATGTTGGCCCCTGAGTAAACTGTTGAATAGCCCTGCTCCAGATCGACAAGTGGCAGTCAGTGAAGTTTACAGCATTCTGTTCAGAGCCTGAAAATTCATACCTACAATCCTCTTGTACAATATTTTATTGCAATCACTGTGACTGGTGCAGCCAGAATTCTCCACAAGCACAAACTAAAATAAAGTTGATGGTACACAAAAACAAATTGAAAAAAAAAAAGTAAATAACAATATCACATGCACTATACATAAGGTTAAAATTGAAGGGATCGGCTTCATTGTCCCTGGTCTCTCTCCGCAGAATAGCTAGCCACATGTTCAATGAACACACCACAAAGCAAGAACTCTGTAGCTCCACGGAAATTCCCCAGGGATCTCCATAATAACCTACACTCATGAACTGAACGATGTGCCGGTGAAACAAACCACAACCTTCACAGATCAAAGTTTGGCCGCTTCATCATGGAGACCCCCAATGGATAAACATAAGAATATGTTTATTCTGTAGCAATAAAAAACAACTGTGGCAACAAAGTTTAAATATCTGGGAACTACATTTACCGAAGATGGGAAATTGGATAAAGAAATTGACATTAGATGCAGTAAAGCAAACCAAGTATTGGGACAGCTAGCCCCCCTCTTACAGCATAAGACAATCCCAATCAGCACAAAGAAACATCTTATTCAAAGCATATTTATTCCAACTCTGTGCTACCAGTGCCAGACATGGTCACTCACAACAAACCATAAAAGAAAATTAGTAACCACGGAAATGAGATGTCTGAGAAGGGCTGTAGGAGTGACCATAAGAGATAAGATCAGGAATGAGATCATAAGAGAACAAGTCGGCACAGAACCAATTCTGGATTACATACAAAGACAGCAAGTGAAATGGTTTGCCCACTTAGAGAGAATGCCTTGTGACACCATACCATACAAAGCATACATGGAAAGAGAAGAAGGACGTAGAGCACGGGGTAGACAAAGAACAAGATGGAAGGATAACATCAGAGAAACTCTACAACAGCACGATGTGCCTATGGTCGAGGCAGCCAGAAGAGCTAGAAACAGAACCTTATATCTCCCTCGACACCCACAGCGGTAAAAGAGGAAGTGAAGAAGAAGAAGAAGTGGCAACAAAAACAATAAAATGTAGAAGTCCTTAACTCTTTTGCCCAGAGAAGCTATGAATCTGGCACACCAGACAGTAGCTCAATCTTGTAAATGCAGCTTACCAGCAATTCTACAATAGCCTGTTCCTGAGAAACCTAATTTAACAACTGGTTGTGTTTGCACCAGCACAGCATTTAGAAGGTCGGGATATGAATATATTTACTAAAAATAGCAGTTAGACAATTAATTTAAAAGCATTAGGTAAAGAATTATTGTAACTAACTACTCAGAGATCTAGTCAGTAGAGACACTTTAGGAAAGCTGTTGTCTCTGTACATATGAGAATGCAATGTGCAGTGATGCCAACAGTGATAATATAAATTACAGAACCACACTGTAAGAAAATGTTGAATGCCTGTGAGCAAAAGGATGGCAATGATATAAGTGGGAAGATAACATGAAAATATAGGCAAAAGGATGACAATGATATAAGTGGGAAGAAGATATCGAGAGAGAGAGAGAGAGAGAGAGAGAGAGAGAGAGAGAGAGAGAGAGAGAGAGAGAGAGAGAGAGAGAGAGAGAGACCATGACTAGTTTTTGCCAGAGTGTACAACCAAAACTAAGCTGATCTCCCCTGGCTTGTCACCTGAATGTCTGATACCCAGGCAACTCAAACAGCTGCAGTCTGGTTGCTCTGCCAATGAGAAAAATGTCAGATACCTTGTTCAACCTCATCTTCTTCTGCCTTTCTAGCCCCCCCCCCCCCCCCCCAATGGAGCATAGGCCTCAATCAACTCACACCAAGTCATTCTATCCTTAACTATCACAAGTAGCTCTTCTCATGTCCTCCCCATCGTTTTAACTTTTCTTTCTAGCTCCATTCTCTATGGGGTTTTTTTCGGGGGGGTGTCTTTCTTTATTTCTATGCCCTCGTGGGTTCCAGTGCAAAGACATTCTAGCTTTACTGTTTTCTCAACATGTGTCATATCCAACACCAAAGTCTTTACTTCACTTCATCATCCATTGGAACATGTTAAGTTCTCTCCCAAAACTCAACATTAGTGATTATATCATACCATTTAATTCCCTCTGTTCTGCACAGGCACCAGTTAATGAATGTTTGTAGTTTATTAGTAGCTGCCTTAGTTGTTCTCCATGTTTCTGCTCCATACAGCAGTACTGATTGGACATTAGAATAAAAAAATGTTTCAACCTCCTGCCTAGACAGAGTGTGTTGTAGATCCCCTGCTGCTGACATCCTTTGTGGAGATAACAAATGATTCGTCATCTCTTTGGATCATACAGAAGAACAGATAACTTATATTGAAACTCTATACTTAAACATCCCAGCAGCCGCAGTAGTGGAGTGGCAAGCACACATGCCATCAGGCCTGGTGGTAATAATTCATATCTTTACTGAAGCAGGCATTTCACACTTGCTGTGAATTATGTATTAAAGTAAGGGATATACAGGACAGACCACTTGAGGTGATATCGGATGTGATGAATTTCTGTTGTGAAGAACAATTTTTCTTGCTTGAATTCATATCTGGATAAAATGAATTTTCTGACAAGATAAACCATTTCTTGGTCACCGACGAGTTATCCTTTGCCTCTTGATGATTCCATTTTCATGTTGTACGCTCTCACTGCCAGCATAATTAAATTCAACCTAATAGGTGGGTATAATCTGTTCTGGTTTTGTCTGCAGCTAAACAAAGTACCAAAATTGAGATATTTTACTCTAAATAATGATTACTGTATATGGATCAGGCACGTCAATAATACTTATAGTCATTGATAATACCTTCCTTTTCTTTAAACCCCCCCCCCCCCCACAAACATCCGGGCTAATGCCTGAAGGCTTGACAACCATGAGATAACAGTTTAGATGGCAAGCCAGCAGGTCATGTCCCAGATACCATGTTCAACCTCCAAAGAAGATACATCTCAGTGGTGTAACCTGTAGTCCTGTTTATGTAAGGATTCAATCTTGGATACAAGTATAACTGCCAATAAACTTCAAACATTCAATAACTGGTAGACGTCAGTGACACAAATACAGTAACGATAGTTTATATATACATATCTGAGACTTATATTCTTTTATAAATACCTTGTGATTATTGTCACAAATTAGATGTTTACTTGTTTTTAACATCCTTCAACTTCTGACAAGCTCAAAACAAAAGTACCCAGCTCTCACTCCCCTTTCTCTTTCTCTCACACACTCACATATATCAAACACATATGCATACACCCATATCTCCCACACATACACATATCTCCCACATACACACACACATGCATACATAGAGTAGAAAAGATAAACCCGAGGCCAGTAAGTAAACATATCCAGATCAATTTTACAGCTGTAACTGACATAAGTGTGTGAATTCCCTTGCTGGTGTTGTTGTCAACCAGTTACTCTGGAAACAATGTAATACGTGACAATAAACAAGACTACAAGTCCAATGACAATATAGCACATGAGTCGACGGTTGTTCTTGCCGGAGCCGACCATGTTGTTGAGTCGTTTCATGCTGCCTGTCAGCAAACCCTCCGAGCTGCTGAAGTCACCAGCCTGTCAAACATAACAGAATAGACAAATGGCCATGTTAGATTACAAGCCACGGATAATTACTTACCAGGGTTCTTCTTCTTCTTCTTCTTAGCGTTCACTGGCAGAAAGTTCTGGTTCTCTGTCCCCTCCTGGACTTTGTTCTTGATCCAGAGCTTGAGTTTTGCATGCACACCCATTTTACAGATCTGGCTTATTGATATGCAGACTGTTGGTTCCTTCCCCCTCAGACACGGTCACTCCAACTTTTAAAGAAACATCTCTAATTAGTCGCAGTCTATGACATGCTTGTTATGAGGGTCTATTCTTTGTTCTACAAACTGGGCCCTGGAACACACACACAAGAAGACAAGATTTTGATGATTATTCAAAACTTGTTCCGATTGTAAATTCTGCATCAAGATCAGCCACGAAGAAAGAACCTCATTTGGTTGACTCTGGACATGAAGCTGATAAAGACTGTGCCTTAAGGATTGTTTATTACACACTGAAGAGACATTTGCTAAAAGTGACTGATGCTGTATCAATAAAACTCTACTCTCCTTTGTTATGTACAGATAAAGTTCACTTGATCAAATTGAAGTTACCATGTCCATCATGCAACTGATTTTGAATTTTCAGCAGACACAGCAACTTGACAATGTGGTTTATGCATTTCAGCAATGAGAAGGATTCATTTTGGGCTTTATTATATCAATCAATCAGGTGCCATCTCCACAATGAAGGCTGGCTGCAATGGAACTCCAACAAGCCCTGTCTCTTGCCCTTGATGTACACTCGCTCATACTGCTGTTGGTCCATCTCTTGATGTTATCCTCCCACTTGTAATGCTGTCTGCCTCTTGCTCGCCTACCTTGAACCTTTCCCTCTAGGATGATCTTTACAATACTGTTACGTCTTTAAATGTGACCAAAATATTTCACTTGTCTCTTTTTTATTTCACCTAGCAACTCTCTTTTCATACCCAATTTCCTCAGTTCCTCTGTATTTGATAGCTTTTGTTTCCATAAAATACGACCTAAGCTTCTGTATATCCACATCTCCAAAGAATTGATACGATTTTCCAGTTGTTTGTTCATTGTCCATGTCTCTGTGCCATACAGTAAGGTTGAGAATACATAACATTTGACAATTCTCATTTTTAAAGTATTGCTTATTTCTCTTGATGTCAGTAACTTTTGCATATTGTTGAAAATGTTTTTGGCCATCCCTATTCTTTTCTTGACTTCTGTTTCACTTCTGCCGTCACATTATTATATATATTGATTTAACTCTGTAGTAATGCATCTGACGAGATACAGCAAAACATGCCAGGCAATAATAAATCGTGATGTGTATTGTTTTCGTCTGCATTATTTAGATTATGATTATCCTTTAGTACAAGGCAGATGCCATACCTCTAAATTCTTCTGCTGCCCAATTTGTAACCTTTTAAAAAAAAAGTTTGTTTGTTTGTTTGTTCATTCTGCCCATCTGTCATGATCGTCATGAAGTGCCATCCCATTGTTAAAAGAAGAAAAAAACTTAGATACTTGTTTTTCACAGGCTACTGCAAATCAACCCAGCCTTAATTGGCTTTTTGTAGGTTTACTAGGTAATTTTACATTCTGTAGTTTGCCATTGCTTTTTTGAATGGTCAGCGCTCAATGTTACTACTGAAATCCATGCAAAGCAGTTTACTGCCATATTACATGTAGCAGAATCAAACTGTATTCTGGAATTTCAAACGGCATTAACAACAGCTGGGCCACACAAACCAACCATCACCTTGAAGGTTGGCTGTCATGAGTCCAAGTTCCTGGCCTGCAAACCTTATGGTTGCCTGCAACAGGCTTGAAGATGTTTACCAAAAATATAACATTACATAATGAAGATGACTGAGAAGGAGATGAGGGTGATATAGAGATAGATGGTGACGGTGACACAGGAAAGATGATGAGAGTGAGACAGAGAAAGATAATGACAGTAAGACAAATAAAGATGATGGAGTTGAAACAAGAGAAAAAGGGTGATACACTGAAAGACAATGAGGGTGAGACCGAGAAAGATAATGATGGTAAGACAGAATAAAGATAATGGCATTGAAACAAGAAAAAAGGTGATAGAGAGAAAATGGTGAGGATGATGAAGATTGTCTCAAAAATAATACGAAGATAAATGAAGGTGGTCGGGATCACAACTGAAAATGGTCAGGACGATAGAGAGAAAGAAGTTGGGGATAACATTCATGTAAACGTGATGAAATTGATTGTACTGATGTAGATAATGATACAGTTAGTATAAAAACAAAAAATTTACCATTCCATCCAAATATCTGTTGGAATCCTTGGACTCACTCTCAATATCTAATGCCAGCTGTGGATAGATGATACACTGAATGAAGATACAAGCAAAGTGTCCTCAGGGAGATAAAGTTTTGCCAGGAAGTTAAAACATTTAGTCACAAATATCTAGAAAACATTTAGTCACAAATATCTCGAAAACAGTGACAAATATCTAGACTTCCCAAGTGTGTTTTGAGCCTTTTTTGGGGGTTAAAGAATAGACCCCCGCCTCATTAACAAAGTTAATTGTGTATCCTTTACAGGACGTTGCAGAACCAACCTCTGCATTTTTTTGGCTGTTGTCGTTTTTCTAGGCAAATTTTTAAATTCAGTAGTTTGCCTTTGCTTTCTAAATGGTCAGCTCTCTGTACCACTGTTGAAACCAACGCAAGACGGACTGCTGCCAAATCACCGGGATCGAACCTGGCATTACGAAGCGTGTTCGCAATGCCTAAGCCACATGTAGTAATGCCTCTGATGAGATGCGAGATACATTCACTAATAAGCATGTCCTAAAAGAATTATTAGTTATGATTTTGCTTTAACTGCATGTGTTGGGTGAAGAGCAGTGGTGGTGTAGTTCTATGGGAGTGGTAGAAAGTGATAAAATGGGCCTCGGTTTGAATAATGGGTAGACAAGACTGAAGTAATGGTGATTTCCAAGAAAAGAAGAGTGCCTAAATGTATCATTAAAGTCAAAGGACAAGTACAGAAATGTAACCATCTAGGCATATGGATAATATCCGATGGAAGATGTATGACAGAGATAAAGAATGAATAGGACAGGCCCAAACTGCATTTTATAAAATGAAGAACATTTTGTGCAACAAATCCCTGTCACTGGAGGTGAGAAAAAGAATTCTCACATGCTATATAGATCCAGTTTTAACACATGGCAGTGAAACCTGGGCAATCAATTTAAAACGCCGAACATTTTTTTTAGGTCTCTTCTTTTACAGAAGAATCCCTTGGACAGCTAAGAAGAGCAACCGAGATGTTTTGAAAGAGTTGAATGTTCGAAGAAAACTTATCACAAACACCAGAAGGAGACAGTCATCCTTGTTTTGGTCATTATATGAGGGAAACTGGAACCTGCTGTGACCACTCAAAAGATCTGTGGAAAGAAAGACAGAGAGGCACTTGTTGATGATGATGGTGGGTGGAAAGACACATTTATTGCAGCCTATCTGCAAACCACAACACAATACACCAATTGCCCCTTTTAAGGGAGAACACAAAGGTAGAAAAAGAAATATTCAATTTATATTCACATAAAAAACATTTGTCACCAAATAACACAGTGTACAGAAACAATATGTTTCATCATAGTGGAGAATACAGAAGCTCTTCTTGGACATCAACAAAAACAAAACAAAAATGATTACACAGAAGATAAAATATGCTATAATTCTAATTATACTATTGTTTAAAGGTGATACATGTGTGAGGGAATTCTGTCACTATTCTGTTACTGACTGAAGGTGATACATGTGTGAGGACATTCTGTCACTGACTGAAGGTGATACATGTGTGAGGACATTCTGTCACTGACTGAAGGTGATATATGTGTGAGGACATTCTGTCACTGACTAAAGGTGATATATGTGTGAGGACATTCTGTCACTGACTAAAGGTGATATATGTGTGAGGACATTTTGTCACTGACTAAAGGTGATACAAGTGTGAGGGAATTCTGTCACTGACTGAAGGTGATACATGGGTGAGGGAATTCTGTCACTGACTGAAGGTGATACACCTGTGAGGGAATTCTGTCACTATTCTGTCACTGACTGAAGGTGATACATGTGTGAGGGAATTCTGTCACTGACTGAAAGTGATACATGTGTGAGGACATTCTGTCACTGACTGAAAGTGATACATGTGTGAGGACATTCTGTCACTGAATGAAAGTGATACATGTGTGAGGACATTCTGTCACTGACTGAAAGTGATACATGTGTGAGGACATTCTGTCACTGACTGAAAGTGATACATGTGTGAGGACATTCTGTCACTGAATGAAAGTGATACATGTGTGAGGACATTCTGTCACTGACTAAAGGTGATACATGTGTGAGGGAATTCTGTCACTGACTGAAGGTGATACATGTGTGAGGACATTCTGTCACTGACTGTTAGTGATACATGTGTGAGGACATTCTCTCACTGATTGTTGGTGATACAAGTGTGAGGACATTCTTTCTCAGTGACTGACATAATGCAAGTGTAAAGATATTATATCTCAGTGACTGATTATGATATAAATATGTGGACATCATGGCATCAACAGATTACAATCTGATTGTCAAGACATCTCACCCCTCGGAGTATCGACACTTTGTCTGCGAGTCCTGTGACACGGCGCTGGTTTTCAGTGTCCAGCATCTCCTCCGTGCTTAGATTTGCTGGAATATACATCACAAATATCAGACGATGTAACCAGATAAGCACTGATATCAGTCACACACTGACAGACACTATCTGGGAGTGGCACACAGAATTCAACAGACACAAAACCTAGTAAATATTTATTTTCTAATTTTACTCTTTTCTACACTGGGGGATACTGATAATCAATATCAACAGCTCCCAGTGTAGAAAAATCAGAAAATAAATATTTACGGGTTTTGAGTCTGTTGAATTCTTACAATTATCATAATTATTTAATTAAATTAATTTAACTGTAGAAGTGATATCCTTGCAGATCGACCCAGCATAGAAACATTTCGACAATCATTGGTCAGACAAATCAACTAGATCAGTTCAGACGCTGTATCCTGGGTATCTTTCTTTAAGTACATGACTACATGAATGAAAGATAAGTCTCTTAATGGTCTCTCCTCCGAACTTCTACCCCATATTATGGCGGCCAAACAAATACCCTAACAGGGCCTCAGTCTTATGCAGAATGCGGACTTCCTGCCAAGGAAAAAAACACATCAAAACTATGATCGGTTCCGAATAATGAAACAAATGCTCTAACAAGGTTTCAGCAATATGATATTAACCGCGGACCTGTTTCTGCGACTATGCTGCACCGCCGACAGTATCCCCCGCGCCGCAGCTTGGGGGCTAAACTAGATGGCTGGGACTCACGAGCAACAACTACCACATCTCCTGCAACTTCCTCCAATTTATTTGCTCATGAGTCCCAGGCATCTTCTAGCTCGGCGGTGAGTTTATAGGAAAAACACCTGCGTTGGAGCGCATGGTCTCCACGCCATCTCCATATTATCATCTGTAATGTTGCCGTGTCTCGAAATTGTAAATGGTCGCTAGTATCGTCTGCAAGTATCATCTGCAGAAACGCTCGAAATTGTCAACGGTCGCTATTAATCCTGCAGTGTAAGTGTTGCGTGCGTGTCATAACATTTAACATTGTCAAGTAATCCTAGTTTTGCCGCGATGTGTTCGTCGCAGGAAGTCCGCGTTTTACACACGACTGAAGCCCTATTAGGGTATTTGTTTGGCCGCCATAATAAGGGGTAGAAGATCGGAGCAGAGCCCTTAATGTTTCTATATCAGATCAGATCTGATTATGATTCAGATTATTTTTTTAAGTTTAATTTTAAGTTTAACTGTATACTTACTATTAGAAAACAAACACTTAGCTAGTAAAACTGGGTAAAATGATCTCCTGTCTTTAATTTAATCGCAATCATGTATCAAATACTGCTTGTCATGAGTTTAGTAAACCATTCAATAACCGCTGAAACCCTGAATAACACCTACCTCCGTTCCTCTGTTTACTTCTCCAGTCTGCCATGTTGTCAATGTTTGGTTGTCACAAGTAAAATTCTCACCGGAAATATTTTCATAAAATAATGCAACTATATTTTTTTAACGAAACAACTTGTTAAAATATCAGGGGAAAACGTTTTTTAACTTGTTAGCAGTGGTTGAACAGCCTTAAAAGTCTATGGTTAAGCACCAGCAAGGATATAAAATTTAGAATTTTGAGAGCATTCACCTTCCCTGTGGCTACATACGGATGTGAGTCGTGGAATATCTCTCAGTCCTTAAGAAAGAGAATAGGGGCTTTTGAGCTGAAATGCAATAGAAAGATTCTCAGAATATCTTGGACAAAGAAGAGGAGAAATATTGGTATCTTAAAAGATCTGAACATCAAGGAAGATTGGCTAACAAACAGCATCCTTTCTCGGAAGCTGAAATATTTTGGTCATATCAAGCGCCACGAAGGTTTAGAAAAAATAATAGCAGAAGGCATGGTACCAGAAAGGAGGGGCAGGGGCTGACCAACATGAAGATGGGCACAGGATACAAGTGACTCCTTGAGTATGAAAGTACATAAGTCGGGAGAACTGGTGAGAAACCGAGTTTCTTTCAGACAGACTGTGATGAGAGCGACGTTCTGCAAAGGACCTGCTACATGATGATGAGCATTGGGTGACACTGTAAATGAAAAGCTTATTTACAGAGCTTCACTTTGATCTTATCCAAAAAATCGAGAAATGCCCCTGGAGCACTTGAGACGTGGGTCACAATTAAAAATGTTAAAACACCTTGATAAGAAAATTAGTCATCTAACTGTTCGAAAAAATCTAAGTTGCAAAGAAAACGTATCTTTCCTAAACCAGAAAGTGATTTTGTTGTATTAAGTCAAGTCACCTAATTGCTAACAGTATTCTCCAAACCTAGCCGAAAGTATACAATGATTACATCCGATTACTTGACTCAATGATTTTTTGGTTGATATTATAGAATTGACAGGGCTATGTGTTCAATTCTTTATTATCTGTCTCTTTTGTCCAATATTTCTCCTCAAATTGCAACTTCACGTATCCGTTATTTTCTGTCGATACGAACACTGCACTGATGATCTTTCCCTTAATGTTTTGATTGACGAGTGATATTGTAAAAACGCAGCTATCAATGCTTCCGTTTTTGTTTTCTTACACGCTCACGATATTCACATGTCTTCTTCTATCTTCTTCTTCTTCTTCTTCTTCTTCTTCTTCTTCTTCTTCTTCTTCTTCTTCTTCTTCTTCTTCTTCTTTCTTCTTCTTTCTTCTTCTTCTTCTTCTTCTGTTTCTTCTTCTTCTTCTTCTTCTTCTTCTTCTTCTTCTTCTTCTTCTTCTTCTTCTTCTTTTTCGTGCAGAGTGGAATGCTTCACTGCGGAGGACACGAGTGAGGAGTATTGTCTGGATTTTTCACTGGGATACACCGGTGTGTTGGGACAGATTGGCTGGCTCTGCACAACTTGGTGGAATACTGATGCATGATAAGGCAGACGTGGTTAGTGCTTTGTGAGAGAGCGTGTACAGTTCGGAGGAGCAGATAGATCACCATAGTCTAGTGTTATTGATGCAATGGGAGGGGGGGGGATGACGAGAGGTTGTGGCAGATGCTCGAGGCTCAAAGAAAAGGCAAGACGAAGATTTAATCAGAATGCTGCTGGCACCATTAGTATCGGAACTCTTCGCTGGCTGCTGAAGATGGGGACAGAGCGCTTATGGGAATGCCCCGAGTGCTGTGATGTCGGTTCTTGAATCAGCTCAACTCTTCTTCTTCTCTCAATATCTGCTTTTGCCGCTAGGCGTCGCAGTTCATCAAAAGATCAGCAGCCGAGCCAGTGCTCGCTCAGTCGCTTGATACGCCATGATGTTATGCAACCTCAAGGTGTCGGTGACGCCTTTAATCCACATTCTTCTCGGTCTTTCCTTGCCTCTAGGTGTTTGAGGATGAATGCTCTTGCTGCTGGCGTTGTCGGTTTCATTCTCATTAGATAACCAAACCATTCTTGGTTTCTCGATACATTTGACGACGGATGTTGTTCCAACAGTTCTTGTGATCACGTCATTTCTCATCCAATCTCTTCGGGTTTTATTTGCAGCCATTATTAAACATCTCACAGCTGGTTAGTCTTCTCCCGTGTTCTTTTGTCAATGTCCAAGTCTGACACTGGTAACCTAAAGTCGGTATAAACATCGCATTAAAAAAAAAAAATAATTTTCGCTAAGCTGAATACTAAATCCAGTCATCTCCTTGTGAGATGCAATTTTTGGTTTGTTTATTTGAAGCCCTACTCTGGCTCTTGCCAGGGGCCGCAATATAGACCATAAATGTGGTCTAATGGCTAAAGGCGGTTTCTGGGAACTCTCCACGGGTGATCCGCATCCACATGGTGGCACTTTGTGTCATCGGGTGTTTATCGCTTGTGTGATGTCCTGGTGGGGTAAAAGAAGATAAATAGATAGATAGGCTAAGCTGAATGCCCGACACGCCCCAACAAACTTTCTAATCAAATATATTGGCAAGGTCATCTGCAAAAGGAAAACATAGGTTGGGAGGGGCCTCATCTCCCTGATACAGTTTCTAAGAGGTGGCGATTGAAAAGATCAAGCTTAGTTTATGGGTGTAATAACAATGATGTAATGAATGGCAAATGAATATAACAGTCTATCCCAATTAATAATACAACGTGTATACGCATAGTTAAAAAGAGAGCTTCTACGTATAATGTGCTTAGTCATCTAAACCATTTTTTCTGAAAAAAAGGGGGAGGGTGGGGGGGGGGGGGATGCGGGAGCTAGACTCAAGATTTCTTCGACCTTGACACAGGCAGTTAGTTGATGTGAAGTGTAAACAAAATCTCTGCACTTTTCCAGGTTTGTAATACTTTCTAAATGCTTGTATTATATTTTAAAAAAAAAAATTTTTATGCTGAAAAAAAAAAAAAAAAAACTCCGAAAAGGTATGACGTTTGCTTATTTATGTATTTTTTTAGTGGTACAAGAACCACTTCCCCAAGATTTTGCTCGCAACAGCTGTCTACAAAAACCTGGTGTTTCCGGTAAATCACGTATTTGAACATGAACCGCTGTCGTTTGTGGAACATTATTGTAATCCAGTTTTGTCCTTTTTAGGACGACATTTTTTATTTGAAGCCCCACTCTGGGTTTTTCCAGGGACCGCAATATAGGCAGGCCATAAATATAGCCAATTGTATGAACGCGGTTTCTGGGACCTCTCCACGGCGATCCTCATCCACATGGTGGCCCTTTGTGTCATCGGGTGTTTATCGCTTGTGTGATGTCCTGGTGGGGTAGAAAGTCAGTCAGTCGTTTGTGGAACAGGATAGAAAGGCCGAGTAACGAGGAGCGGGGAAGGGGGCGGAGCAATAATACAGAATCTTTCCCTATCCTGCACAGGTATAGTGTACTAACTTGCAGTTATAAAGTAAGCAACTCGATGGTGGTGTAGTGTTTCATATATCTATGCCTAGCATTATAAGATAAAGGGGAAAGTAGGAGTACTTACGTGCATATTAATAATACTTCGACAGTATGAAAATAACCAGTATTTGCGGACTCATAGAGCATCCATAGGAAAATTGAAAATGACGTCGGGTCAGAAGCATATCATGCATTTTCTGTCCAGGAAACTCAGGTGTGCAAGGTAACGAGCAGGCTGATTGATTAGCTGTTGCCGCTCCTCTGGGCGGTGAGCTACTCTTTGATAAGATTATAAAACCGAACGAGAAGCTTTATAATAAAGCAGGTGTGGCGAAGGCTGTCTTGGATCAAATGGACAGTGCAACAGAGCAGACAGAATCCACTCTCTGAAAGAATAATTCAACACAGAAGGGGTAGAGAGGACGGGGGGGGGGGGGTTGAGTATAAGTCAAGGATTTCAACACTGGAAGTGGAAACAGAGACGGACTTGTAGTCAGGGTACAGATGGTACTGTTAGCATATTGACTATTTGTAGGCTACTGGAGAAAGAGACGGAGCACTTGAGGGGGTCTCCAGAGTGCAGTGATGTTAATTTGTTTATTTATCCATTCATTCAGTAGTTCTAGGTTCACTTAGAGAATTGTTAAACGATAGCTTCTTTCTTCTTTTTTTTCTTCTACTACTACCACCACCACCACCACCACTATTTCTGCTACTACTTATTCTACTACCTCTACCAGTTGGTTGGTTAGTTGCGTATCCTTTACAGGAAGTTGCAGAACCAAACCCAGCAGCCCTTGGCTGTTGTGTGGTTTCTCTAAGCAAATTTACGACCAGTAGTTAGCCATTGCTTTTTCGGCTTCTTGATACCACTGTCGAAACCAACGCAAGGCTGGGATCTAACCCGGCATCCCGGCATTACTAAGCGTTCGCATCGACTTAGCCACAGAGC
Organism: Candidula unifasciata; assembly: GCA_905116865.2. NCBI lineage: Eukaryota > Metazoa > Mollusca > Gastropoda > Stylommatophora > Geomitridae > Candidula > Candidula unifasciata. Next base: position 867,468 of record CAJHNH020000224.1, on the reverse strand, counting down.
CGACACCTCTACCAGTAGTACTGCGAATCTTGTTACCTCATTATACTACCACCACCATCCTCACATCTGTTGATCTGGTTCTTAATGATATTCCTGCTACTAAACTTATTCATCCTTCCCCTATCTCTGTGTGTATTTCTCTCTCTCTCTCTCTCTCTCTCTCTCTCTCTCTCTCTCTCTCTCTCTCTCTCTCTCTCTCTCTCTGTCGCTCTCTATCCCCGCTCCCATTTCTCCAGACCCCACCCCTTCTGCCACTCCTCCGGTGACCCAGTCTTCCAGCTGTTCCCCAGTTTAAATTTAGCGCGATCTACCTACAACTTTCTTACCCGTTATCTGTTATTTGTAGAATCTAATTATATCCTGAGTACGTGAGCAGGGAGGCTGGGAGGTGAAAGCTTCTGTCTCAATCTGTTCTGATGCATCTTCCCACGGTCTCCCACATACCAGTCTTAGGTAAGCAACGACAGCTCTCTGGCGCGCACACATAGCAACTAGCAGACGTCAATGAACCTATATAGATTAGCGCTTATAGAAGATTAGTTAACAAATTTAATTTCAATAAAAGCAAGTTTCGTTAACTTTCAAGTCTCTACCAACGCGTAATGTCAAATTAACTCTCTCCCGCGCATTTTTTATTATTTTTAGAAAAAAAGGGGGGGGGGGGCGCTCATAATAAGAAGAGAAAAACTTGAACACTGTAACAATAGGAACGATTTATAGAAAAAGAGATATGGGAAGAAATGAGGGAAGAATCTTAACAGCCCGTTGTCTTGTATGAAAGGATATAAACAAACAAACGCATCAGATTTGGGAGGTCGGATTATGTAGTGAAGTGTCCTCTCCGACTCCAGCAGCAGTATTTGTAATTTTAATACAAATTATGTCTAATTAAACCTAATGAATCGCAGCTGGGGGGAAATAGTGCCTACTGTATTTCTAATTTACTCTTTTGCCATCTCATAGTTTACATATTACAAAATTTATTTCAGTTAGTCGTGTTATGTCCTTTCTTATTTTTATTTGTTATATTATCGTGTTCATGTTTTCTTACGATTACAAGGATAATATTTCATGACGTTAAATAATTACCATTATCTTATAAGTGAGTAAGTGAGTGAGTGCCGTTCAACCCTACCAACCCGTACAACGAGCAACAAACACCTGGTGACACAAAGTGCTACCACTGGATGAAAATCACACCGGGCACAAATCTCAGAAACCCTGTTCAACCTGTAGGTTAGATTTAGGCCCTCAGTCGACAGCTGGGTATTGCTTTAAAATAACCCAAAACAATGGCGTCCTACAGTGGGACAGGAATTCTATGTTATTCCTAAAATGAGTATCAACGACAGCCAGAAAAAGGAAATCACGAAATCAAACACATGCTAGGAATAAAACCAGTCTTACAGGTTATCAAAGAACAACAAATGAAGTAATTTGGACATCTAAAAGGAATTCCCTGGTACTGTCTACCATGGCGAGCCACACTTAAACGTTACAACAGGTATAAAGCGAGCGGAAGACCTCGGAAAACATGGAGTGGTGACATTAAGAACAACCTTACAGATATGAACATCAGTCATAATAGTGCTCTTGACAGAGCTCAACAGCGAACGTTACAACCCTCCCCCTCCCCCCCCCCCATACCCCGAAACTTCCCTCAGGTATAAGGTGAAAGAGAAGAAGAAGCAGAAGAAGAAGCAGAAGAAGAAGAAAAAGAAGACCAAGAAGAAGAAGAAGAAGAAAAAGAAAAAGAAGAATAATAATACCTTAAATTACTGATTTATCGTTATAGAATGGTTTCGTTTTTATATAACTAAAAAGTTATTAAATGATTATGAAATTAGCATTATTTTGATCTTTCTCATATTTAATCTTTAGCACAAAGATCAAAGTCCGCGCCCTTGGAGTTTAAGCAAAAATGACATTTTTCTGCGAAACTGTAGGTTCAAAGGAATTTTTAACTAACACATGCTACTGTTATGAAATTTCAGCTAACGGGTTTCCGTACATATAGCAACACATACAATAATTATATTTCTTTATTTAGAAAGCGTCCACCCTAAGATTATCAAGCGGGTTGTCGTGCAAGAGAAAAGAGAAAGCGATTATCGTTGTCATTGACGTCTCCGAAATAAACAAAGAAAGTTATTTTTGGCGCTAACAAGATAGTGCAAAAGTGCGATTTAAATGGCAGGTCAGGCTTTAATAAATGTTCATTATCTGTCTGTAGTTCCATTTGTCTTTGTAGACGTGTTGTCATTAGATACCTGAGGAAAGTATTCCTAAACAATAATGTGACACCGTAAGAAAATATTTTAGGGAAAAGAATACTACTACTGCTGCTGCTGATACAACAACAACAACAACAACAACAACGACAACTACTACTACTACTACTGACGCTACTTCTGCTGCTACTACAACTACTACTCCTGCTGATCCTGCTCCTAGTGCTACTACTACTGCTGCTGCTGGTGCAGCCACTACCACTACTACTGCTGCTGATACTCCTTCTGTTGATGCTGCTGCTAATGCTAATGTAGTAGTAGTATACGATAATCTTTAACGTCAATTTCTGCTGTGATGCTACTACTCTTACTACTACTACTACTACTACTACTACTACTACTACTACTACTACTACTACTACTACTACTACTACTACTACTACTACTACTGCTGCTGCTGCTGCTGCTGCTGCTACTACTACTACTACTACTGCCACCGTCGTAGCCGCCACCACCACCTCCACCACTACTACTACCACCACCACCACTACTACCACCACCACTACTACCACCACCACTAATACTACTACTACGACTACTACTACAACTACTTTTGTAACATACCATCCCATAGTTGTCCATCATGTGAGGCTCAGTTTAATTATATGCATGTCTGTATTAATAGATTTGTGAATGACAAGTAATGTATTAAAGAAAATTGCGTTTATAATATATAGAAAGAAAACTGCATTTGTATAATAGAAATAGAATCGTTTGAGACCCCGGCATAGTGCGAGGCCCTAAGCTGTAACCTATTTAGCTTAGGCCTAAATACTAAATTAAACACTGACTACTACTACAATTACTACTTATATTGCTGCTGCACTACTATTACTACTACTGCTCCTGCAGAAACTACTACTACAAAGAGAAAACTTTTAAACTACTGCGACCTCCTTTAACTTAAAAAAAAAAAAAAATGAGTACCATGGGTGTGAACTCTCGTGTGTGGAGGTGAGGATTGTTGCGTTGCGGAGTCTCACGAGAAGAGACAACCGAGGACAGATTCCGGCTTGAGTTATTTGTCGAGGACAAGTCGAGGGTTTCTTTCATCCGAGTTCACTCGAAATATTTCTTACAGGATTATTCACATTCAGGACGGCAGGACTATCAAATGACCGAATATAAGCTGGTGGTTGTAGGAGGTAAGTACCCGGTTCGGCGCTGCGGTATATCATTTATTAAATCTGCTTTGTGTTTTGGGGGATTTTGGCTGTGTATTTTTTAAAGCAATAAAACTTTTAGTGGCTGGCCTGTGATGACATCTAGTAATGAAAGTGTCGATATATGTTCTTTTATATTAATTGTTATAACTTCTAATATTTATGATATTTCATATACTGAAGCTTACTCTTACGGTAAATTGTGTTCAAATTTCGTCTCTTGCTTATCGCGCCTCATCTTCAGGTTCAGCATCTGTTTATTTTTTTTTCAGTTGTGATCTTAATTTTGTATACGATAATCATAATCTTTAACGTCAATTTCTGCGTCGATTTTATTTTGCTTTTCTTTTACGTGACTAGCTTATTATCTATTCTTACATATACTACGACTTTCACGTTTATTTCTACATCTGTTCCTAGCTCTACTGATACTGCTTCCACCTGTATACTCCACTCATAGCTGAAGTAACTATCACTCTCGCTCCTAGCTATACTCCTCCTTCTCACACCTATACTACTACTTCCACCTGTATTATACAGTGTATACTCCACTCCTAGCTGATTAACTATCACTCTCGCTCCCGGCTATACTCCTCCTACTCTCACCTATACTACTGCTTCCACCTGTATTATACAGTGTATACTCCACTCCTAGCTGATTAACTATCACTCTCGCTCCCGGCTATACTCCTCCTACTCACACCTGTGCTACTGCTTCCACCTGTAGACTCCACTCCTAGCTGAAGTAACTATCACGCTCACTCCCAGCTATATTCCTCCTACTCACACCTATACTACTGCTTCCACCTGTATTTTCCACTCCTAGCTGATTAACTATCACTTTCTCTCCTAGCTTTACTCCTCCTTCTCACACCTATACTACTGCTTCCACCTGTATATTCCACTCCTAGCTGATTAACTATCACTCTCGCTCCTAGCTATACTCCTACTACTCACACCTATACTACTACTGCCACTTATACTGTTACTCCTAATAAACTGGTTCATATATATATATATATATATATATATATATATATATATATATATATATATATATATATATATATATATATATATATATATATATATACACACACCTGTATAACAATGTACTGTTACTGTTGTGAAGACGGTGTCCGTGGCTAAGGCGTTGCGAGTCTGACTCGTAATTCCAATGTATCGTGATTGAAACCCACTGCTGGCTGCGTTGATTTTATCGTGGTATTGGGCATCGCAGGTTGACCCAGCCTAAAATGGGTACCAGGATGTATGTCCTGGGGAAGTAAAGGCGGCCGGCATAATGCTGACCACATTACCCAACTAGTGTCAATTGGTCTGTAAAAAATATGGGTGCTCTTCCCATTTTTTCGATGCACCTAAAAGGTGTGAAAAAGGATCTTTACTTTTTACTTTTACTTATGCTACTGTTGTAAAAGGTGACTAAATGGAGATTTTTCCTCCAAAGTCAGAGCACATCTTCCTGAGTGACAAGGAACCAACATTTTTCAGTAAGCCAGATCTGTAAAACAGATGTGCATACCAAATTAAAGTTATTGAACAGGACTAAAGTTTAGAAGTGGATGAACAACTAGAAATGTCAGCAGAGTTTACATCCTGTGAATGCTAAGAAAAAGTATTTATGCTGTGACAGTGCCACACTCAGTACATTCCATCTTAATCTTCAGTAGCTATTGAAAAATTCCAGTTCCATTGGTACCAGTAGGAGTCTGATTGCCTGTCCTTGTTGCCTGTTCTCTCTTGCCTGTCCTTGTTGCCTGTTCTCTGTTGCCTGTTCTCTGTTGCCTGTCCTTGTTGCCTGTTCTCTGTTGCCTGTCCTTGTTGCCTGTTCTTTGTTGAGTGTTGGCCAGATCCCTGCACACTTCCTGCTGCCCCATTCTCCTCAGACAAATGATCACTTTGTGTTTCTGCATTGTTCACTTGCTTGCAAAGCTGTAACCACTGGCTTGCCATGCATCAATTCACCACCCAGTGGTGCAGCAGCAGCCAGACTGTTTACCTTCTGAAAATCATTTGACACCCGAGTCAGTGATCCTGGGCTGACCCCAGAATCAGACAGGTCAGATAAAATCATGCCACCCCAACCCTAAACCACCAGGGATTGAAAGACAGTTTATCTAATGCATCATAAAGAGGGTGTCCTTGAAAAACATTGGACAGATTAATAAAAAAAATAATAATAATAACGTAGTGATCAAATCATCCTAATAGCTTATTGAATCAATCAGTCCATAAGTGCTCAGATCCCCTCCTCTGCAGCACAAAGCAGGGAATGACACCAATTCTGTGTTGGTTTATTATTATTCTTTGGCTTTCTGCATGTTCTGAAGGATTAGAGCATACAAGGACATTTACTAGAGAACATTATAGCCATGTACCACACAAGCCAAAGTGCAGTTAGAATACACTAAGGCATATCAGATATGTTCACAGTCAACACAGGTGTGAGACAGGGATGTGTGTTCTCCCCACTGTTATTTGACATTTATATAGATAGAAGATCTAAAGAAGTCAGTTTTGATAAAGACAACATAGATGGTTATAATCATGAGGAAGTACACATATCAGAAAAAGTAATTGATTCACCCACATTAAACAAACTACTATTTGCTGACAACCAGTGCTTGTTCCACCTTGAAGAAGATAGACTGCATGACCACATTAACAGGTTAAACTCAACATGCAGTAAATACAACATGAAGATCAATGTAAACAAAACCGAAACAATGCAAGTTAGTAGAACCCCTGCCCCATTACACATACAGCTAAATGGTTCTGGTCTGAACCAAGTTAGGGAATTTAAATATCTTGGAAGTATGATCACGTAAAATTGTAGAATTGACAGATAAATAGAAACCACATGTCAGAAAGCACTTGTGACAATTGGTATATAAGTGCTTTCTGACATATGGTTTTTATTTCTCTGTCAATTCTACAACTTTTAAGACATCCAAACATAACTATGAGTGCAGAGAGACAGATTATAAACAGCATATTCATTCCAACATTAAGCTACCAGTGCCAAACATGGACACTAAAGCCCATGTATGCCAAATCACCACTTTAGAGATGAGATGCCTGAGAAAAGATGCCAACCTTATAATCTAAGATCGAGTGAACAATGATACTGTCGACAGATTGTGGTATTGACACTTTGGATTAGATTCATAGAGAAACAGCAGATCAAGTGGTTTGGACATCTCATTAGAATGCAGCAAGATCAAATACCATCACAAGCACTACATCTCAGAAGATCAGCTACAAGAGCAAGGGGACGGTGGCAAAAATATGGATTACCAACATTGAGATCACTCAATGCCTTCATGGCATGACAATAGCCAGTAGCAGCCACTGTGCTCATGATCGCAAATTATTCTTTCCCACGTTGCTTAACGGCAGAAGTGATTTATGATGATGGCTTTCGGCATATTGCTTTTATCTGGCCTTACCACTTTTCACTGACTGTTTTTGCAGTCTGGTCATGGTTAAAAAACAAAGAAGAGAGAAATGAAGTCAGTGGCAACAAATTCTTGATGGTTTCTCATAACCAGGCAACCCATGACAGTATGCTTGTCTGCCGCCCCTGTGAGTTCGAACCACATTGTGGCAGGTTTTTAAAACTTACCAGAACTGTCATCTTGACCCAACATGTACCAGGAAATATCATGGAGAGTAAAGGGGGCCAGCAAGATATTGACCACATTTTGGTCTGTGCTAGTTGGTCTGTACAAATACAGATCTGGCACCATATGCATGATGTACCTCAAGGGGCGGATATACACTTGACTGTCTTCTGTAATCATCCTTGCATGAAAGGCGTCAGTAAATCCATTGAAACATTCTGTTGTTGATTGTTAGGATGTGATGAAGCTGGTTGACAAGTCACAAGATGATGATGGTGAGGATGTTGATAATTTATCATCATCATCATCTTTTGCCCTGCTGCTCATGTCATAAAGTTTTGCAGAGAGGAGCTGGATGTTGTTTAGTCTTTTAGACTTTAGTCTTGTTCCAGAACTTGAATTTTGCGTGCACATCTATTGTACAAATCTGTCTGTCATTTGAATGCAGACTGTTGGTTCCTTCACCTCTGAGGCAGATGTGCTCCAATTTCGGAAGAAAAATTCCTAATTCCTTTTACAAGATGCTTGATAGGGAGGCAGTGAACCTATCCCCCTAGCATGCCCCTCTGCCCCACCCCTCTACCCCACCAATGGGGATCCAGCATCCACACTGGGAGTTCCTTTATATTGAAAGTGTTAGCTGTGGAGATCATACTTTAAGAAAGACCCTAAAGTTGCGACAGACCAAAGAATCAATTCATGCATGTTTTCTGAGTGATCATATCAATAGGATAAAGAAGATGAAAGCTGGATACATGCTAAAAGCATGGTGTCAGTCATTACAAAAGAAACAAGACTTTGTATGATCACATTCATCTGATAAACCTTGATGGATCTGTGTATGAATGCCTGCATTGATGGATCTGTATTGGTGGATCTGTGTATGTCTGCCTGTATTGGTGGATCTGGGTATGTCTGCTTGCATTGATATATCTCTGTATGCCTGTCTGTATTGATGGATCTGTGTATGCCTGCCTATATTGATGAATCTGTGTATGTCTGCCTATATTGATGAATCTGTGTATGTCTGCCTGCATTGATGAATCTGTGTATGTCTGCCTGCATTGATGGATCTTTGTATGTCTGTTTTTTGAGTGTTGTCCTTGATCTGCCCCTTCTCCTATCGCCGTTGTTGATTGCGGCTAACATCCATTGTGGATGGCTCTTGAATGATCGATTTGTCTGAGAATTTAGTAGCCTTGAGAGACAGTAAACCATGAAGACCAACTTCAACCTGCATGTCTTATCAAAATGAGATCTTTTCTTAATTACATCAAGTCAGATAAAACCTGCTCTCATGGATTGCTGTTGTTATATCACCACATCTCTTGAGGTGAATAGGAGGAAATAAACATTACCAGAGGTGATATTTTGTCTGATTCTCTGTCGGTACTGGGGAAGGTTAAAAGTAGACAAATGTGGACCAAGCATCAGTGCGCCAACATAACAGGGACTCATGTAGAAGTACTGTACAGGACATGCAGGAGTGCAAAGGAATGAAAGTGGGGATTTTCTGGCAGAGGTACTTAATTACACGTAGTAAGTCATCCACGACTTATGCTGGGCAAGGGAGATAGAGGTACTCAACTACACGTAGTAGGTCATCCAGGACTTATCCTTGTGTAGACCTGTCCTTACCTCCCCATGGTAATCCTACCTAAAGGTTCCGAACTATGGGCCTGGTTAACTTAGACAGAATCTACGTTTTCTTCAAAGTCGGAATGCATCTGCCTGTGAGACGCAGAACCAACAGTATCTACAAAAATAAATAAGATGTATCAAACGGATGCTCACATAGAGCTGAAGTGCTGGAACCAGATCAACGTCCGGAAGCGGACGAACAACCAGAACTTTGGTGAACAAAACAAAAACTCACTTTGTATTATTTATTATGTGGCCTTATATCTCCCTCGACACCCACAGCGGTAAAAGAGGAAGTGAAGAAGAAGCAGAAGAAGATTAAGTGGCCACCCGTCTTTCCGTTCTTTTCGTCTATTTTTGTTGATATCTGTTATCTCCATTAAATGTCAATATGCCACACCCGACTGAATTCTCCCCATTTCTCTTCTCTACCCTCTCCACCTCCTCTCTCTCTCTCTGAGTGTATGTATGTATGTATGTATGGATGTGTGTATGCATGTACATTTTGTCCATGTATGTATACATGTGAATGTATGTATGTGTGCATATATGTATGTAGGTGCATGTATTATGTATGTCTGTATATGTATGAGAGTGTTTCTTTGTAAATGTAGCTGTGTAAGTATATGAGTGTATGGGTATTCATGCATGTAGCTGTGTATGTATATGGATGTGTGTTTTTATGAATGTATGCAAGTATGCATGTATGTAAGTATGTGGGTATGTATTATGTATGTGTATGTATGTATAAAAGTATCTATATGTGTGTATATATGTATGTATTATCTGGGTGTGTGTGTGATTGTGGGTGTATGTGTGTATGCATGCATGTGGATATATGAATGTATATTTAAGTTTGTATGTGTGTGTATTTATGTATATATGTTGTAAGTATGTGTGACTGTATGTGAGTGTATGTGTGATTGTGGGTATGTGTGTACATAATGTAGGCAAGTATGTATGTATGCATGAGTGTATGTATGTATGTGTGTATCTGTATGGGTGATAATATATGTGTGTATGCATGCATGTGTGAGTATGTATGTAATGTGTGTCGGCATGTATGTGGGTGTGTGTATGTATGCATGTTTGTGGATGTGTGTATGCATTTGTAGATGTATAAGTATGTGGGTGTACATGTGTGTATTTAGGTATGTAAGCATGTATGTGTGTAAAGATGTAGGTGTATGTATTGATGTGTGTATGTATGTGTGTATGTATGCTTACATGTGAGTGTAAATGTGTAGTTGTGGGTGTCTGTATGTGTGTGTATGCATGCATGTGTAGGTGTGTATGTATGGAATGTGTGTGTGCATTTATGTCCATATATGTATGTGTGTGTCTTTTCTGTTTGTGTATATATGTAGATGCGTTTATGTATGTTTGTATGTATGTATGGATGGATGGATGGATGTATGTATGTATGTATGTGCTAGGTATGTCGGTATATGAGTGTGCATATATGAGAATGGGAGAGTGTGTAAGACTGTGTACACATGTTGTATGTATTATATTCTATAATGTATATTTTTATTCTATATCCATAACATGCATTTTAGATAACAGGCAGTGGTACTCTGAAAAACGAGTGCTTAAAAGGGCCGAATGTCAGACGGGCCTGCGTGCCCAATTTGTAACCCTTTGAAAATAAAGTTTGTTCGTTCGTTCGTTCTCTCTCTCTCTCTCTCTCTCTCTCTCTCTCTCTCTCTCTCTCTATCTCTTATGTCTCCTTCTTCCCATCTCTACTTTCTTTCTCCCTATCTCATCATATCGCTCGTCTATCTTCCCATGTCTTCTCCCGTTTCCTCACTTCTAGTTCCCCACTCTTTCTTCCCCTTTCTCTTCCCTATATCCTGTCCTCTAATATTTTGTCTCCTTCCACTCTTCTTGTCTGCCCTTATTTCCTATCACGTCTCCCCGCTCCCTCCTTCTCCATACGCCTTGGCACACAGTATTCCACCAGGGGCCTGTGCTCAGGCGATATCCTAATACAAATAAAAGATGGCGTCCCGAGGCGTTGTTTTATCGCAAACTGTCATCTGTGTGTTTTGTTCTGCAATTTTGTATTGTTTGGTGTGTTTGTATTGTTTTGTGTTTGTCCCATGGGCGTCGCTAACTTTAGCTTATTTCATGGCGTTTTTTCTTTTCTTTTAATAGTCTGTTCCCAAAGTCATGCACTTAAACTTGAACAGAAATCCCGAAAACTCCTTGATGGATTAAAGCGAAATTTTGCACGTGGCAAACATTGCTAATATCCTTATGATTCAATGAATAAAAATTGCACAGATGCTGCTGTTTTCTTGAAGCGGCGCATTTTTTTTTTGGGTACTTTATAATATTACGTGTACTCCTAAAAATAGATGATACAGTAAAGGATACAAATCGCTTACTTTGAACCACAAGATAGTATAATAAGTCTCCCCATGTGGGATATATTTATTTTTTGTAATTTGAACCCCCACCTCACCCCTGGCTTCTTCCTGGTTCCTGAATAAAGCCAGGGCATAGATATGGCCTAATTGCAGAAAGGTGTTTCTGGGACATCTTCACAGGTGATCCTCGTCTGCATGGTGGCACTTTGTGTCACCTGGTGTTTATCGCTTGTGTGATGTCCTTGTGGGGAACAACTACCTACCTACCACACGCATGGAGTGTTTTTTTTTTTTTTAGAAATACTTTCTCATGTGCAGAATTGGGCGGTGATTATTTTGATAGCATATCCCGCATAGAATAAAATGGTGAGTTCGTATAATTTACACCAAGCTAATGCAGGAGATTGACATCCTGAGAGTTAAACGGCTATGAACTATGTTATAAATAACAATAAAGCATATATTTATTACTTTTTGGGGCGATGTCGAACAGGCTCTCGCGAGCCTGGGGATTTATTTCTAGTGCACTCACCACGGCCTGTGGACGTTCGCATTTTTTTTTTTTTTTGCTCCCTACGTAAAGAAATCACCTCTCACCGAGGTGGGAACCGGAGTCTTATACACGGGGGAGCTTACCGAGGTGGGAACCCAAGTCTTCCACACGGGGAGCCCAGCGGTCGTGTAAATTTTGCTAAATTCGGCAGAGCACAGTAATGGAGCTTATGTTTCATAGATGTCATTGCCTGTGATTCAGGCAGATTATCAGCGGCAAAAGGGGATGCGATTGGTGTATGTGTGAGAACAGTACTGATATCACGCGGCCCAGCTGACATTTGGGTGTAACCGCGCCCTAATTGAAGTGACAATCTTTGTGGGATATCCACACAAGCTATATATAGGGATTGTGTGCCGTAAACACAGACGATTTGTTTCGTTTATCGATGTCATGTTTTTTTTTTAATTTACTTTTAATTTTCAACCACTTCAGTACGGATTGTAGGTGGATTATTTGCGGAATACCTGGGGCCACAGATAAAACTGGCTGTCACACACCCAAAAAAAAAAAAAAAAAAATAAATGATGAAGAAATTGAAAATGTCACAAACTTTGAATATCTAGGCTCTATAATAAACAGCAATGGAGACTGTTCAACAGAAATTAAAAGGAGGATGGCCTTGGCAATGCAAAGATTGAATAGCCTTAAAAGTCTATGGTTAAGCACCAGCAAGGAGATAAAAATTAGAATTTTGAGAGCATGCATCTTCCCTGTGGCTACATACGGATGTGAGTCGTGGACTATCTCTCAGTCCTTAAGAAAGAGAATATGGGCTTTTGAGCTGAAATGCTATAGAAATATTCTCATAATATCTTGGACAAAAAAGAGGAGAAATATTGACATCTTGGGAGATCTAAACATCAAGGAAGATTGGCTAAGAAACTGCATCCTTTCTCGGAAGCTGGGGTATTTTGGTCATATCAAGCGCCACAACGGATTGGAAAAGACTATAGCAGAAGGCGTGGTGCCAGGAAGGAGGGGCAGGGGCCGACCGACACGCAGATGGGCAGAGGATATAAGTGACTCCTTGAGTTTGAAAGTACATGAGGCAGGAGAACTGGCGAGAGACCGAGTTTCTTTCAGGCAGACTGTGATGAGAGCGACGTTCTGCAAAGGACCTGCTACATGATGATGATGATGACCCGGGGCCATGTAAGCGGGGGATTGGGAACCGATGTAGATTTTAACGTTAGGATTCTAATTGTATGAGTAGTTGTTGGAGGCGATGTAAGTAGTTGAGAGCCGGTGTAAAGTTCACGTTAATTTTGTAATTGGAGCTGTAGATGATGCATGCTATGAGGGCACTAAAAGAGAAATGACCAGGGGTAGCTGGTGTAGAGTTTACGTTACATTTTTAAGGGACAGGTGTTAAAGATGTAATAAGTGAATAAGAACTGATATACTACAGAGCAGACTTTTTTTTTTCCCCTAGAAGAAAAAGATGCAAAAATTCCACAGTGTATAGAAAAGACGCCAGTACTCAGCACAAAGTGTCTAGAAAAGGCGGCGCTACTCAACACAAAGTGTCTAGAAAAGGTGCCAGTACTCAACACAAAGTGTCTAGAAAAGGCGGCGGTACTCAACACAAAGTGTCTAGAAAAGGTGCCAGTACTCAATACAGTGTCTAGAAAAGGTGCCAGAACTCAACACAAAGTGTCTAGAAAAGGCGGCGGTAATCAACACAAAGTGTCTAGAAAAGGCGCCGATACTCAACACAAAGTGTCTAGAAAAGGCGGCGGTACTCAACACAAAGTGTCTAGAAAAGGCGGCGGTACTTAACACAAAATGTCTAGAAAAGGCGGCAGTACTCAACACAAAGTGTCTAGAAAAGGCGGCGATACTCAACACAAAGTGACTAGAAAAGGCGGCGGTACTCAACACAAAGTGTCTAGAAAAGGCAGCGGTACTCAACACAAAGTGTCTAGAAAAGGCGCCGGTACTCAATATAGTGTCTATTAAAGGTGCCAGAACTCAACACACCATGTCTAGAAAAGGCGCCGGTACTCAGTACAATGTACTCAGTACAGTACAGTGTCTAGAAAGGGTCGCTACCGGCAGGTTGATAACCGCTGCTGTAGACGGTTTTGCTCTGTTGGATCGATCATCATCCTGGTAACTCTTTGAGCTGCAGGCTGAAGGTAGCAGGCCCGAAAAGGGGGATTGGGGGGGGGGGGGGGGGATTCAGACAGACTGACGGACATGGCATGACTCCAGCTGTTGAAGCGAAGTTTCCTCGATGGTGATTTGGTTGTCTTCGTACTAACGTTTTACTGAGACACATCCTTGCAAATACTTGGTTGTTATTGATTGTCGCTGGTATGTGGCCTCGTTGGCTTGGCGCAGCCGCGGGAAATTTGACGATTACTTCTTGCTGAATATTATTGCCAGGTTGCCATTCCATATACTTTGTCTTGTTTTAACAAGGTGTTTGCCGGGGAAGGGGAGAATCGTTAAGCCACATTTTTTTTTTTTAAATATGCATTGTGCGAAAATTTCAAAAGTTCGTGACATTTTAAGAAAAAAGAGTTTCTTTCTTCATCTTTCTTCGCTCTTCCTCTCTCCTAATTAATATATTTTGCAGACGTGCTTGTGCAATCCTTTGTTGTCCTTTCCTGCATTGTGTACAAATGTCATGCACATAACCACACTCGTCATAGCTGTTAATGGCAATATTCACCTTATGAAGTTTTTGTATCAACGACACAGCATAGATCTATCTATCTATCTATCTATCTATCTATCTATCTATCTATCTATCTATCTATCTATCTATCTATCTATCTATCTATCTATCTATCTATCTATCTATCTATCTATCTATCTATCTATCTATCTATCTATCTATCTATCTATCTATCTATCTATCTATCTATCTATCTATCTATCTATCTATCTATCTATCTATCTATCTATCTATCTATCTATCTATCTATCTGTCTGTCTGTCTGTCTGTCTGTCTGTCTGTCTGTCTGTCTGTCTGTCTGTCTATCTATCTATCTATCTATCTCTATCTATGTATCTATCTATCTATCTATCTATCTATCTATCTATCTATCTATCTATCTATCTATCTGCTATCTATCTATCTATTATGCTATCTATCTATCTATCTGTCTGTCCTGTCTGTCTGTGTCTGTCTGTCTGTCTGTCTGTCTGTCTGTCTGTCTGTCTGTCTGTCTGTCTGCTGCCTGCCTGCCTGCCTGCCTGCCGCCGGCCGGCCGGTCCGGCCGGCCCGCCCGCCCGCCCGTCCGCCCGCCGGTCGGTCGGTCGGTCGGTCGGTCGGTCGGTCGGCCGGCCGGCCGGCCTGTCTACCTGCCTGCCCGCCCGCCCGTCTGGCTGTCGGTCCGTCCGTCCGTATGTTTCTTGATACGTCGGTCTGTCCAATACCTTCTCCAGATTTAAAGTAGGTCATGGTCTGTTTGTCCTACTCCCTATCTAACTATATCTGTCACTCTACCAGTCTGTCCCCTTGTGTGTCTTTCCTGCCTACCTGATTGTCCATATTTCTTCCGGTATGTCTGTCTTTGTGTCTGTCCGTCGTTTGTCTATCTGTTGTCCAACTTCTACCTACCTGTCTGTGTCTCCCACGTGTACTCAGTACTTCAGTCAGTTTCATGTTTGTAGTTTGTATATTTGCTTCTGTCTGTGTCTCCCACGTGTACTCAGTACTTCAGTCAGTTTCATGTTTGTAGTTTGTATATTTGCTCCTGTCTGTGTCTCCCACGTGTACTCAGTACTTCAGTCAGTTTCATGTTTGTAGTTTGTATATTTGCTTCTGTCGGTGCTGCTGTATCTTTGATGGAAGCAGTGGTACATTCATTTTTTCATTTTTATTCCCCCATCTCGGGGAATCCGAGTGCCGGGGGAAAGCAATATTGTAAAAAGGGGGGGGGGGGTGGGGTGTTTGATTATAGTTAGTATGTGCTACTTTCACACCGTATTATCCCTTTAACATTGGACTCCCCCACCCCATGGAACTTTCGGATTCCCCGAGATGGAGTGAACAAAAAATAAAGAACCGAAGCAGTATGCGGGTGGTTCTACTTTTCCCTTGATTTGATATCGTATTTTCATAACGCTGTCGCATAGTTATTTGGTAAGTCGACAGATTATCCTCATTGCACTCCGAGCCATTCAGTCCACAAGTTCTCGGATCCCCTCCTCAGGAAATCCCTCAGTAGCGTGTAGCGTGTATTCTTCTTTGGCTTCCTGTATAGCACTCTTGTCTGGACACACCACTCTTAACATCTGTTTCTTGCAGTCTGGTCACCGGTGCAAACTCACAGTCATCACTTGGTTCTCGCTAACGACTTACTTCTCGTAGAGCATTCTGTCGCATACTGGAATTCATTTACGGTGTCTCTTGTTGGCAGACAGCTGTTTTAGATTTTCCGTGGTTTGATCTGGTTATCAGATCCGCGGTTGTAACTCAATCTGTGACACCGGATAGATGCCATCAACTGAGCGCTCTTCCAGAACGTTCTGTTTATGTCTTGTGTGCGCGCCAAGTCGGTGGCCACAGAGCATGGCACGGTGTCTGATCACTGCGGACGCGGACCATATGCAAATGTGCTGGTATGGACGATCTGATCGCTGGTTATACCTTGTCAGCAAGCAGATTTTTTCCCGACTTCTGTTTCTTTTATTTTTATAGTCTTTCTTTCTAACTCTTACTTTCGTTTATGTACTCCCCCACCCCCCTTCCTTTTCTCCCTGTTTCTTGCTCTTCACCGCTGCATGCCTCTCGCTCTGCGCCCTCCCCAGTGTTGCCACTTTTCTTTGACAAAAAATATCCAAAACGGTGTCAAAAATATCTAAAAAGATCTGAATCTCCGTGGAAAAGATCTAGAAAAAACATCCAAATTGAAAAAGTCAAAAATTACATAGCTTTTATTAAGACTTACCCTACATAATCATGTCCTCACCCTCACTAATGTCTGCCTCACAAGATCCACAGGATAAACTTGACCTGAATAATGAAGTTGAAGCTTCAGATCCAAAATGACCCTGGTATGCTTTAGCTGTTCAAATTTCTTTATAAGTGGAACAGTAGGCTTATTTCTCTAGTCTCATCAGGCTGAATTTTAATGGCACGATAGCATTTAAGAGGTCAAATTTCATCCTGTTTTTTTAGGTTAGATTTGATATAATTCCTAGCACTGAAAACTCTTTCTACGTCAGCATTTGAGTGATAGTATCATGGCAGACATGACACTTTAAAGAGCTAACAGAGTGGACTGTTTGATGAGGCATCTTTAAATTGTCTCACTTTACTCCAAAACGCTTTAGTTTCTGTTTTGTTTGTTTCATCACTGTACATTCCATATAGTATTTCAGCTGTGTAGCACTTTTCACTTTGTCTTGTTATTTCAAAGTGTGTCTTCAACTTCAGCCATTGCTCTTCATAATTCTTTCAACAGCTGGTTAAATTGATAACCATCTAGTTTTGCAATCTGACAGAATTTTCGGTGGTGTGGAACCATCATTCAAGGCTGTATATAATGTATTGTATTGCTGTTGTCTGACAAATGATTTGGAAAACTAGTAAAGTGTTTCAGCAATAAGGTATTCCAAATTCCTTGGTAAATATTTAGATGAAGCATGTGATAATGCTAGCTGCAATGAATGACGCATACATTTTATAAGTAATAACGATGGGTTAGCTTCCTTCAACTTGGCATAAACGCCATTGTTTATACCAACCATCACTGAGGCATTATCCGTACCAATTAAAGCCAAATTCTTCAAGCCTAACTGTTTGCTGATTAAAAGGTCCTTCAGTTCCTAAACTATACTTTCTACATCACACTTTTCAAATCAAACTAGTCCAAGATTTTTTACAAATCGATCAAATGGTCACAGTTTGAAATTGCGCAGTGACAAATTAAAAACATTGCGACTGATACTTCAACTTTTGATGATTCATTTATCAGTATAGTTATGAAAACAGATGTCAGCGGTGTAATATCTTTAAATGAAACTGCAGTTTTATGCTCTGCATGACTCTTTTGAATTTTGTATTTTCGCTTCAATTTCACACTTGCAGTACTTACAACAAGCTTTGGTCATATCAAAATTTTTTTAATTTTGTCATCATGCAACCACTATTTCCAAATTTTTTGCTCATACTTTACTTTTGGCATGTTAAAAAGTTTTTTCAAAGTGAAAGCCACATAAGAAGGTGAGCAATTATTTTTTTTTTAAATCACAAGAAAAAGAAACGCAAAGTCAGCACAGTGAGGATACGGTTGAAACAAAGTTAGTATGATTTACGCGCGTTTTTATTGATCAGTACCGGGACTGCCAGATATTTGTGCCTTGACACCAGTGAGAGTTCAAAATTCAAATAATGGCAGTTGTCACAATGTACGTGCCAGACCAAAACAAAAATATTGTAGTAAATATTTTACACAGTAATTATTAAATTGACAATGAAAAAAAAAAAAATCTATAACATATCTAACTCCATATGAAAAATATCTAGAAAAATATTTACGATCTAAACGTCAAAAACAGTATCTAAATGCAATGAAAAAGATCTAAATTTGGATATAAAAGATCCAAAGTGGCAACACTGGCCCTCCCCCTCTCACACACATTTTCTCACGTACGTCCATTGTTTCGTTCATTTCGTCTTATTTTGTTGCAGCCTTTCGTGGTCTTATTTATTTTTTATTCATATTTTCACCATCTCTCGCTTGCTTGTTCAGGCTTAGACTCTCTTTCTCTCTCTCTCTCTCTCTCTCTCTCTCTCTCTCTCTCTCTCTCTCTCTCTCTCTCTCTCTCTCTCTCTCTCTCGCATAATTAGGCGTTCTTTCTTCTTTATCCTTTCTCTTAAATCTCTTTTATAATTATATCTTTATTGTTGTTGTTGTTAACCACAACAATAGAACACATCGTGCTGTTTTAAGTTTCCCTGAGATTTAAAGACTGACATTTCAAATTATATTCTCCATCTTTTTACTCATAGTCCCGACAGTGCGACAGTAATACAGAACACACAGTAATACAGCTATTTCAATCGGCCTCAAAATGGGACTTATTTTGTGTGTGTGTGTTATTTAAAAGCACAATCCGGCTGTCGTCAAGGGCCCTAGCTATAACCTAACGGTTTCCTTGGACTTGCGCTCAAGCCATTCTCATCCGTATAGTTGCACTTTGTGTCACCTGGTGTTTATCGCTCGTCTTGCGGTAATGGTGGGGATGAAAATCAGTCAGTCAGTCAGTCAGTCATACTTTTAAGTAAATCATAAAATAAAACAGATAATAAATTTTTATTTTTTTACGTTAATTTTTGCTTATTTGATGTAATTTTTTTTTCTCTTGTTTATTTCAGCGGGTGGTGTAGGTAAAAGTGCACTTACCATACAACTCATTCAGAATCAGTGAGTGTAACTTTCTGTATTGCCTTGTATGTTTCTGTTCATCTGTTAAAAAGTGACTTAGCCCACTCTTCATCCAGTGAGATTAAGTTGTTTGTGAACACGAAATATCACATTCCAAGACCAGTTTATCCTACAGGGTTTTAAAGCTTGGAGTACAACTAACAGAGATGAAGCTTCATTTGCTTACTTTTGAGAACATTCTTATGGTAAATTGTTTGATCTATCAAACATGCAAACAGTAGAGAATGCGAAGTGAGAAACATAACAAACAATTATAATTTATTGAATGAAGGCAGGTGTAGGACAGTTATAAAACAGAGGAAGACAATTATATAATAGGGTCGAACTGTTAAATAACAGGGGAAGATAAGTATATGAAAGGGGAAGACAAATGTATAACAGGGGAAGATAATTATATAACAGGGAAAGACAATTATAGGGAACGACAATTATATAATAGGGAAAGACAATTATATAACAGGGACAAAATGTTATATATTAGGTATGAAAAGAGGGTAGACAAATATATAACAGGAAGAGAATTATATAACGGGGAAGACAGTTCTGTAGCAGGAGAAGACAGTTAAATAACAAGGTAAGACAATTATGTAACTCAAGGGTTCTGAATGCCAAAGAAACAGAGAAAGCCAGGCACAGAGATGAATGAAGGCAGGTGAAATCTGCAGTAGTTAACTTAAGGGTTCAGAATGTTAAAGAAAAAGGGGTTGATTTTTGTTTAGTTAAATTAATGTTTGTGTCGTTTGCACAATTATCTTAATTTTGTCTTCCATCCCTTAAGGACATATTGGTAGTGTTAACTGTTGCTGTTTTATTTTGTGATGGTTGGATATTCCTTTTCAGTTAATAAATTTATAGTTTTACAGTTATAGACTAAAATATATATATATTTTTTTTAATTTTACACTATTTGACATAAGTTTATTAGTTTTAGGATAATTGACTGACATTGATTAGTATTTCACTTTACAGTAATGTTTGAATGACAGTTATTAGGTATTTGTTTGTTAGCATTTCCTTTGGTATTTTGTCTTTGATTCATTTCTTGGCTGCATAATTTGAACCATGATTGCTCAAGACAGTTGTTTCATTAACAGAGGTCAAAACAAATGAGAAGCAGAACTAGTCAGCTTTACAATACTATAATTACAAACAGAATGAATGTTACGGCTAGAAATTGTTCATCAGTGTATGTCATAAACAAACAGCATTACACAAATTCACTAATCCGTTGCAGAATCTCCATATTGAACTTCAAAGCTGACACATCTGTGTGTGTAATGTTGAAGTTTATGGGTCTGAATCTGGTTGGCATGCTACATGATGAGTAAACTTTTGCAAACTCTTGTCAACAGTCGGTTCAATTTCATTTCTTTGTCTTTCTGTTTCAGCTTTGTTGAAGAATATGATCCAACAATTGGTAAGTTTTTGGCTGTACATTCCAAGCATAACATTGGTTAACTTTTTCAGCTCCAGAGACACAGAAGAAATAGCAGTCTTCTTCTTCTTCTTCAGCGATCTCTGGTCATGCGCATAATCCACTGTGGGTCATAAACTGGGATGTCTTTTCAAGGTCTCTTAGGTTTTCCCAAAGCTTAGTTGTCAGTTCTACTGGGTGTTGCCATATGTCGCTCCTCAGCTCCGCCAGGAGAGGACAGTCTTGCAGGACATGTTCTGGAGTCTGTTCAGCACGAAGACACTGGCAGAGAGCTGTTTGGCTCATACCTAATTTATATGAGTGTTTATTGAGTCTGCAGTGTCCAGTGCGTAAGCGAAAAACTGTGACTTGGTCTGTTCTGTTCAAGTGCCTCAGAAAATCTTTTCCGTAGTCATAACCAGTGTTGTTGTTTTTTCCAGTCTGTTTCTGATTTTTCTCTTAATGAGAGTTTTGACTTCTGGAAAAGATAGTGGCTGGTAGGTCTGTAGTTTTGTTACTGCCTTCCTTGGCTAAAGCATCTGCGCTTTCATTGCCTTTGATGCCGCAATGAGACGGAATCCACTGCAAGTGAATTTCTGCCTTATTTGACAACATAGCAAGTTCCTGTGTTATACTTTGTAGTGTGCTGTCGGTAGGTTTGGACTCAAGGGCCTGTACAGCTGACAGTGAGTCAGTGAGAAAAACTATCCTGCCTGCGGTGATTTGCAGATTGTTCATATACTGTGCTGCCATCAATAGAGCTGAGAGTTCTGCCTTGTAGTTAGAGCAAGTTCGTCCGGTGGGGGCTGCTAGGGACACAGTAGTGGCATCTGGGTGTTTTATGTAGACACCTGCCCCACCGTTCGTAGTTGCCTCTTTTGCTGATCCATCCTTGTAGATTCTTGTCCAGCTGTCCTGTGGGAACATGTTGTTGAGGTGTTCCATTGTGAGTGCTTTCTTCACTAAAGCGGGCTCAGCATCTTTGTTTCCCAGGTTCGGGATGGATGTTGACACATTGAGTGTCAATAATTCGGAGTCCCAGAGATCGAAAGATAGCTCTTCAGGTGTACATTGTTGGTTAAGTAGTGAAGAGAATGACTTTCCAAATTCCTTCGTTAGATGGTTTAGGCTTGTGCGCTTTATTCTGTTTTTTGTCCTGGCTGCCAATTTTTCGTGTAATGGGTGGTTTAACATTCTCTTCATTTTTTCAGCATGTAGAATTGCTTTTGTCCTTCTTCTTTCTTCTAAGGGGATGATGTTGGCTGCCTTTTCCATTTCTACAATAGGTGTAGATTTTATGGCTCCCAGAATTGTACGCAGACTTCTATTTTGCGTTTTGTCTAGTATCTGTTTATTGGGAAATAGCAGTAATCTTTTACAAATCAGACACATGCACTTCCTTTAAAGGTTATCATGAAAAAATATCAAGCTAAATAAAAAGCAGAACCAGTCAGCTTCACAATAGCATAAATGACAAGTGAGCGTTACAGCTAAAGAGCCTTTATCAGCACATACGTAAATCTACAAACCACAATGAATACACAAAATCACTTAACTGACTGGTCTCCAAAATAAATCACATAACTATCTGGCCAGTAGAATAATCGGCACCTGTGTGCCCTCTCTGATAGATACTGACCAGAAAGGGTCATGAGTGATTAGGGCTGTAACTCAAAGATATTAGATAGATCTGTCTTGGGTGTTAGGCCTCATAAGTAAATTGTTGCCCTTGAGATGGATAGGACAGTTCTCAAAAGGCTTGTGGACGTACCATTTTGTCGTCTGCTATTACATGTCTAATCGTGAAGATAAATAGCATCCTTCAAAAGTCTGAAAGTGCTGATCATTGTTTAGAAGACCAAAATCCTAGAGTTAACACTCTGGGGTAAATGTAGGAACATCACTGCAGCTACAGAGTTGCATGCGGACGGAGACACAGACAGTTTCTAATCAGCTGTCCCTACTGGTGGCAGAGCACTTATAGTTTATAACCGTGTGCAGTGAGATTGGTTCACATCTCCCGACTTTACCTTCACCTTTACCGAAATCCCAGTTTGGCTTCTGCCCCTCTATGTTTGGGGGGAAAACAGAAATAGACCCACTGTGCCCCTAACAAGCATGTCATAAAAGTCCACTAATTGCGGGTGTTTGCTTTGAAGTCAGAATTCATTTTTCTGAGAGCCAAGAAACCAACTGTCTGCTTACAAATAAACCAGATCTGTAAAATGAATGTGCACATAAAACTAAGTTTCTGGGACAAAGACTGAAGCCTAGAGGTTGATGAGCAACCACAATATTTCACAAAAGTTTACAACCGGTGAACGTAAAGAAGTAGAAGATGCAGAAGATGAAAAGGAAGAAGAAGAGAAAGAAAAAGAAGAAGAAAGTGCTGATAAAAATTATTGTTTTACAGACAATGTACATGTATACCTCATTCTTTAAAATACAGAAAGTATCGAAATAAATCCATCTTTAAAAGCCTGCAAATATGTAAACCCATCTTTAAAAGACTGCAAAAATGTAAATTCCATCTTTACAAGCCTTTCTTTATGTAAGGTATTATTTGATATGAAACATATTAATTGTAAGTAAAATGTAAAATAATTGAATGTTACAAGATTGTTTCCTGTATTCACAGAGGATTCCTACAGAAAGCAGGTGGTCATCGATGGAGAGACTTGCCTCCTTGATATTCTAGACACAGCTGGTCAGGAAGAGTATAGGTACTACATCTGTACACACTCGTCTTATCGTTGACATTTTTGTAACAAATCTGTCTTTCAAATCTGACTTATAACTGACCCTACCATGACAAACCTATTCAGACCTGTCATATTTCTACCATAAAGTTAAATCATTTGATTTGTTTTTAACATAATTATTTATAACACACACATGCCTGCACATGTGTACAAACACACACACACACACACACACACACACACACACACACACACACACAGAGACGTGTGTGTGTTATATGACTTGAAAACAAGTCAAATATATATATATAAGTATGAGAGTCCCATAGCGTTGGCAGCTAGACACCTGCCTGTGAATCTGAAGGTTGTGGGTTCGCACCCTGATAGAGCCGGACATTTTTTTAAAAACGACTTTGGCACCACACTCTACACATCTACCACAGCCTTGAGTGGGTACCCACACCCAGTCACTGGGAACAAAGGTGGCACGGTAAGATTGCACACACCACATCACCCACCAAGTACCAACACACACATACAAAATACACAGGTCTAGCCAACATATTCCAATACACCTAAAGGTATGGAAAAAGAGACCTTTGCTTTATATAAAAGTATATCTTGTCAGTAACAGTGTTCGAACAGAACTATACAGATCTATTTTGTCCACTATGTACTATTGCAGCTATATATATATATAATCTGTCATAATATCTCTTACTATCTCTGACATTGGTATTATTATTCTTGTGACAGTGCGATGAGAGATCTGTTTAAATTTTGTTCTTGTACATGAGAGTGTCATAAGAGGTATGTATAAATATTGCTCTAGTATATGACAGTGCTAGAAGAGATATGTATAATATATTGTCTTGAACATGACAGTTCCATGAGAGATCTATATAGATATATATAGAGATATATAGAGATATATTATATATATATATATTGACTTATATATAGTCAAATATATATAATATAAGTATGATAAGTCCCATATGCGTTGGTAGCATGGACAGTTCCATGTGAGATCTCTATCCTGTGGGTTTACCCTGATATAGCGACATTTTTTTTTAAAACGACTTTGGACTCCTATTGTTACCCAGTACTTGATGGGTACCAGGCACCCGTCCTGGGAAGTAAAGGTGTTCTTGTAAGATGACTGTTCCATGAACCACCATATAAATATTGTTCTATGTAAAATACAGGTCCATGCCTATATTCCAATACATATATAGGTATGGAATTATATACCTATGCTTAGATATAATATTATATCTTGTCAGTAACAGTGTTCATGAGAGAACTATATATATATATATATATGTCCACTATGTACTATTGACAGTTATGATATATTATATATATCTGTCCATAATATATCTTACTATCTCTGACATTGTATTATTAGTTCTTGTGACAGTGCGATGAGAGATCTGTTAAATTTTGTTCTTGTACATGACAGTGTCATAAGAGGTATGTATAAAATATTGCTCTAGTATATGAACAGTGCTACAAAGATATATTTTTTTATATTGTTTCTTGAACATGACTTCGTTCCATGTAAGTATCTTGTCTATATGTATTATATTGTATTTTATATTTATATTCTTTATATGTGATATATTGTATTCCCTGTGATATAAGTGTCTGTCCCTGTGATATATATGTCCTGTCCCTGTTATATATGTCTGTTTCCATTAGAGATAATATATATATTATATATATATATATCTCCATGTATATATTGTACTGTATATAAGATATCTACCTATATAAAAGTGTCTGTCCCTGCGATATAATGTCAGTTCCCTGAGCGATATATATATATCTGTCCCTGTGATATAATATGTCTGTCCCTATAGATATATATATATCTATATATATATAATTGTCTGTTCCTGTGATATAATGTCTGTCCCTGTGATATAACTATGTATGTGATATATTGTCTCTCCTGTGATATAACAGTTCCATGAGAGATAATTTTCTCTCCCTAATATATATATATCTATCCCTGTGATATAATTATCTGTTCTGTGATAATAATTGTCTGTCCTGTGATATGACAGTCTGGCCCATGATATAAATTGTCTGTCCTGTATATAATTGTTGTCCCTTGATATAATGACAGTCCCTGTGATATATTGTCTGTATCCTGTGATATAATTGTCTGTCCCTGTGATATAATCTGTCTGTCCCTGTGATATAATTGTCTGTCCCTGTGATATAATTGTCTGTCCCTGTGATATAATTGTCTGTCCCTGTGATATAATTGTATGCCCCTGTGAATAAATATATAATCTGTCAATACTGTGATATAATAATATCTGTTACCTGTATATATGTATCTATCCAATATATAATTGTCTGTATATATGTGATATATATTGTCTTGTCACTGTGATATAATTGACAGTTCCATGTGATATATCTGTATATCCCTGTGATATAATTGTCTGGTCTTGTGATACATAATTGACTGTCCCTGTGAGAGATCAGTACATGCGAACTGGTGAAGGATTTCTCTGTGTGTTTGCTGTCAACAATTCTGTCTTTTGATATATTGTCTGTACTGTGAGAACTGTCCCTGTGGTACAATTGTCTGTCTTGTGATATAATTATCTGCTCCCTGTGTATTAATTGTCTGTCCCTGTGATATAATTGTCTGTCCCTGTGATAAAAGTGTCTGTCCCTGTGATATAAGTGTCTGTCCCTGTGATATAATTGTCTGTCCCTGTGATATAATTGTCTGTTTCTGTAATATAATTGAATGTCCCTGTGATATAATTGTCTGTCCCTGTGATATAAGTTTCTGTCCCTGTGATAAAAGTGTCTGTCCCTGCGATATAATTGTCTGTCTGTCGCGTGCGAATGTGCACCAGAACGCACCAGTACGGAGTGAGCAAATAAGACGTCAAAACAATACGTAACGTTGTTATGATAATATTGTTGTCTGAGCAGTTGATGTTTATAGTCCGTAAGGAGACGGACGTGGGAATCCTTGAGGACGCTTAGCAACCCCGGATCCCACGGAAGCAAACGTATATATAAAGTTTGGATCCTTGAGGACGTTTTACCCCGGGACTCCAAGACTCAGCAGGAAGCTGGTAAACTACATTCTCTGGCAGCAAGCCGTAATACTTTCATTGCTTAATTCGGACGTTGTCCGAGGAGAAAAGTAAATCGTCTACCTAGATGATATGTCATGATCTCAAGGTCGGACTGCGACCTCTCGTGAGGACAATATCAATACATGGATGTACGAGCGAGCTTGTTTGGGGTTGAACGAGTTGATTATTGATTGCATATGTATTTCTCCTTGTATTGCTGATTGTATATATCAATACAAAACCGTTGGAACTTAACGCATTAGCGTTGTCGAACTCTACCTTTTGAAAGCCTTGAAAGTAACTACTGTTTGTACCCCTACTTTGCTTATTTCATCTTGGTACCACCACAATCAGCTTGAAGAGCCTCAGAAAGCACAATGAAAGCCCCCCGCACGTATCAATGGGGGCCCAGCCTTTAATAAGAGAATGAGGGACCCATCTCGTCACAAGGTGTGATACGGACATTTTTTGTCGCATTGTATTTGCCTCAAGTTGTACACGAAGCACATTTCCAATTGATCACAGTTCTGTACCCAATCTCTAGCTGTGGATAGTCGATTCAATGTATCAAGTCGCCCCGCCAGCCGGTCTGTTCTAAGCCATCGTTGGATCTTCATCGGGACCATATCATTCTTCGGTTCGTATGGATCCTTCATCGGGACCGTAAATCATTCTTCTTCTTTGGATCTTCATCGGGACAGTAGCCCCTCTTCGTTGGATCTCCGTAATAATGACTGCGCTGGAGAGCTTCATCAGAATTCAAGTCACCGTTACTGACTGTGCCACTTTTCCCGTTCGATTGCATCGGATCAAGTCGTCCTTTTTGGTTGTACCTTGATATGTTACTTGCCGTTGAAAACCGGTCCGTTATTGTAGCGATTTTTCCATTCGCTAACATTGCAGTGTGTTTGTTTGTCTGCCACACAATTGGTAAGTCCAAATTGTGGTTGTTTGTGGTTTCATGTTGCGCTGACAATTTAACTCTTTCCTCCAAGAAGAACCTGGTTGTCCTATGCGCAAGTGGTGCAGAGCGAGTGGCCATTAATTGTTACGTGTGTGACAGTACGCAAGTAATTCGTTTGTCCTTTCAGCGTCACTTCACCACACACTATCATATATATCAATTGTTGTATATTGATTGTCATATTATTTAATATGTCTACATTTGCTGAGTTTTTGGGAGTTAGGTCGAAGTACTAGGCCTAGAAAATGACAACTCCTAGCTTTCGCCGAAGCGCCGAATGAAAAGTGGTGTGCGGACAGTAGATAACCAGTGTACGCGATGAGGGAGAACAGCGGAACGCGCCTGGAAAAAAGAAAATGGAGTTGGTGAGAAATTACCGCATGGAAAAAGAAGCTGAGGCTGAGAAAACTAACGCTGGGAAAAAGAATCTATGGCGGAAAGAACTGCGTTTCGAAATGGAGACTAATTTGGAAAGTTACGTTTGGAGAACGAAATTATGAACTAGTCGCGTATAGATCGAGACAACGTTGTTCTGCTGTGTCAGAATCAGAGAGCACGTTCGTCTTGTGTCTAGTTAGCCGTTCGGGTTCCGACCAAGGGGCATGTGTAATACATACCCAAATTACCTGTTTCTTACACCCTACAGAAGATCTTCCTAATTTTTGGATCTCTTCTCTTTTTAGGCGATGAATACCGCTAAGATACCAGAGGAACAATGTGGTGTCCCCATCGTTTTAAGGGATTTTGCGAACGGACCACAGTTGTTGAACACGTTCACGAACTTATCAGACGACGACCGCGCGTTCGTTCGACATATAGTCAAACAAAAACTGTGCTGGCGTCGAAGTGCATGAAACCGAAGAAGGTTACCGCGTGGTCAGTTTAAATCCTGGTGGTTGCCAAAATCCGTCCGATGGAAGTTTCGCTGATTTTGGTGGCCGCGTTTCGAACGCTTTGTTTACCGCGTTGGGTTGCCATTGGCAGATGTTTTAAAAATTTCTATGATCAAGTTGGCTGATCTCATTATTCGAGATAAAAATTTTGTCATCATGTAGTTTCGGAGATGTTCTCATTTTTTCAAGAAAAGGGAAACCGAAATCAGTTGATGGAGAATGACAACATTGGGATGAACAAGCGTTGTCACACTGCACATCCGGGTAAACCATTGCACAACAACAACCCCAGGTTCGAGGACAATACGTCCCAAGACTTGCATCCAGTATTAGGGTGCACCACAACGCCTCGTCAAAATCGGACCCGGGTCGGAACGAATGGCCATCAATATGCAAGGGGCGCTATCGCAGCCACAGCGAAACAGAGACAAGCCCCCAGAGAGAGTCAAACGTCCAAAACGCAGGGTTGAACATTATCAACCCCGTTCACCTGGCTTGTTCAACTCTGTCTTCGTGGAGACAAAAAGTCCCGATTGTCCCCACAAGCGACAACAGGAAAATGAATGATGATGGTCCATCAGCACGAGTTAGGTTTCAACGCAACACAGGTCCTATATGTGGCTAATGTCTTGCAGGGTTTTCCCACTTGAAAACGTTCTGAGTGCCCAAGGGTTGTAACAATCATGCTAATTGCGGCGCAAACAGTAAACCACGAATGTCCACAAAAAGTGACAAATTCAGGCGAACCGGTCCAGGTTCGAATCCATCCAGAAATGTTTACCCAGCGTTTGTCAGCTGTACCACTGGAGGGCTGGTTTGCCTTTGCGATAATGGTTAGGTTGGAAACAAAAAATCTAAAGTATTACGTGACACGGGTGCCAATGTTATAGGAGTGGCTAGATACCTAATCCCCAAATCGGCATACTTAGGTCGGTATTGGCAAGTGTCGTACTTTTTGGTGGTCGTTTAGAAAGATTTCCTTTAGCAAAAGTCCTATTAAATAACCCGTATTTTCAAGGGGGTTGCCGAAGTGGTGTGTTTTGGAGGAGAGACCATCAGCAGACGTACTCCTTGGATCAGTTCCAGGAGCAAAGAGATTCCCTCCGCGTGAGGAAATCGAACGCTGGTATAAAGAAAATGAGGGTTCTGTGACCTGGAAGCTAATGCTGCAGTTACACGCCGCGCTCAACTAGAGAGTAAGTAACGATGAGGAAGCCACACCTGCGTTATACAGTCAGCTAACTTCGAACGAAAACCAAATAGCTATCACATGTGGGATAGCTAGCGAAGAAGCAGTAAAGAATGAACCAGAACGACCAAGTGTTGCCCTGGAACGACCACACGGGCGCCACGAAAACAAACAGTTTTTTGCGATACAACAACGGGCGGATCCTACACTGCACTAAATGCTTTTCTAGGGCAGAAGTAACCGGTGTTAGAACATGTAAGCAAGGTACAGTTGCATTTTTATGTGAAGAATGGAATTTTCATGAGATATTTTAAATCACCTGTTTATGCAATGTAAACAATTAGTCGTTCCTTGTTTATGTTATAGAACCGATGTTCTGAGAGTTACACATGACACACACCTTTTGCTGCACATTTAGGTATAGGTAAAAACACAGAAAGAGTTCATTTGCTTGCACAATTCATATTGGCCTGGTTGTTTCCACAGATATTAGGAAATACTGTAGGTCATGTAAAGACGTCAAATGATGGCGAGAAAGGATAAAGAGGATTTAGATACATTTTAACATTTGTAGACATGGCATCACGTTGGGTTGAAGCAGTAAACCGTTACGTCATATCACTACTGAGTCAGTAGCAGAAGCATTGATGCTTAATATTCTCTAGAGTAGGCTTTCCTGAAACAATCCTATCAGATCACGGATCACAATTTATTTCAGAAGCAATGCGCTCTTTTGACAAATTACTTTGCCATCTCTCACGTTTTTTTCTGCAAGATATCACCCAGCAATCAATGGGCTAGTAGAAAATTTTAAATGGGAAAATAAAAGCTATGCTACCCAAGTTACTAATCAATTTCCGCAGACTGGGGACAAATACCTTCCTGCTGTTTTGTTCGCCTATCGTGAGGTGCCCCAGAGCAGTACAGGTTTCTCACCTTTCGAACTTATATATGGTGCTAATCCCCAGAGGTCCACTGTCGCTGTTAAAGGACATATGGATCGGTAAAGGCGATCAAGAAGCGCCTCAAACATATATTAAATTCGTGACGGAGTTACGTAACAAGATAATCACAGGTTGTCAAGTTGCACGGGACAACTTGGAAAATGCTGGTACTCATCAAAGAGAATACGTTAACCGTAACCAGAGACTAATCACTCTCCAGCCTAATGATGATGTATTGATATTTCTGCAAGATAATAATAATTGTTTATTAGCCAAATGGCAGGGTCCTTTTAAAGTTATTAAGAAAATTTCAGATGTGGACTATCTTATTGATGTCAGAGGACATCATAAAGTATATAATCTAAACATGCTTAAAGAGTTTAAGTCTCGCCCTGGTGTTTTGTCTGAAGTGTTAGAAGCAGCTGAGGCACCCGACAATAATTTGCAAGAAGAAGAAATGGAGGCAGCATTCTGCCACGTCATTGACGAAGAGAGCAATGATGTCGAGGTGGACACTGCTCATCAATTGTCTCTACCCGAACTGGTACCCAGAGAAACATGGAGAGACGTGGAAGTCGCGCCCTCGGTTCCACCAGATATGGTGCGTCGTATAAAGCGTATTTTGGCTACATTCGACAAAACATTATCGGACATACCGGGTAGAACGACAGAAGCAGTGCATTCCATTGAATTAATAGATCATAAACCCATCAAAATGAAACCATATGTTATACCTTTTCATTATCGGGATGCAGTAGATAAGGAAATCGATAACATGATTAAGTGGGGTTATAATAGAACCGTCGACATCACCCTATGCTTTTCCTATAGTGGTTGTCCGAAAGAAAGATGGAAGCCTTCGGATCTGCATAGATTTCCGAAAATTGAATCGAATCACGGTTGTAGATGCTGAAAATATCCCAAATATGGAAGATATGTTTGTTGCATTGTCGAAGGCTAGGTATTTTACAAGTTAGATCTTACCAAGGGTTATTGGCAGATTCCCTTAGCCGAGGATTCCAAAAAATACACCGCGTTTCAGACGAACAAAGGTTTGGTTCACTTCAACTATATGGTCTTCGGGCTTTCCCCCGGGAGCACCGGCGACGTTCACCCCGCCGCCTCGTACGCAAGTTGTTACAGGGTCGTAATGATGTTATTCATTATCTGGATGACATTCTGCTTTTCCATAATGATTTAGACGAACATATTCGAGGTCTAAAGACATTACTGGAACGCATAAAATCGTTTAAATCTGACAGTTAGACCAACTAAAGTGAAGGTCGCTTTCGAGGAGGTCACGTTCCTCGGTCATGTTGTAGGACACGGGGTCCGTAAACCCGAAGCCACCACGGTGGGTAAGATTCTTAACATCCCTATACCAAAAAACGAAGAAACAAGTGCGTGCGTTATTGGGTTTATGTAACTTTTATGCCAATTCATTCCTAACTATTCAACCATTACAGCCGTGTTGTCCTCATTGACGATGAAAGGAATGCCAGCGAAGGTTATCTGGACGAGAGAGTGCGAGGACGCGCTCCAGAGATTACAAAAGGCATTTAATAGTAATCCGTTCTTGTGTTTGCCAGATTTGTCTCTGCCGTTTTATGTATCCACAGATGCGTCTGATTGTTGCGATTGGTGGGACGTTGGAATGCAATCCAGAGAGGGCACCCTACTTCCTGTTGTTTATGCCAGCAGAAGCTGTCTCCTACTGAATGCCGTTACAGCGTGGGCGAGAGGGAAGCACTAGCCATTTTTTGGGCAATAGGGAAGTTTACCCCATTCCTGTATGGCAGTCACTTCTTTGTCTTGACAGACCATCGTCCACTCGAAGTCTTGAACTCAGCACCCATCAAAACTCACGCATATTAAGATGGACAATGTTTCTACAGACGTTCAACTTCACAGTTATTTATCGCCCAGGGAAAGAGAATGTCTTAGCCGATTTTTTGTCGCGCACCCAGAGGCATTGGAAGACGATTGATGTTTATTTGTTCAATTTACATGATATTTAAAATGCATGATGTTATGAAAAATAATTTGGATAACGATAATGTTGTTGATAATAATGCTTAGTGAAAGTCAGGAATCTATATTTTGCATGCATTTAGTAATGTATTGACGATATATTGAGGAGTGAGTGTGTGTGTATTCAAGTGTTCTTATTTGCTCTCAACGTACTGGTGCTGTTTGCCGCGACATGACTCCAGTTTTCCGACCGACCGGACTACGTCAAGTCCTAGTGCTCGGTCGTCCTCGGGGAGGGGGGAAAAGCTGTCGCGTGCGAATGTGCACCAGAACGCACCAGTACGGAGTGAGCAAATAGAGACGTCAAAACAATACGTAACGTTTGTTATGATAATATTGTTGTCTGAGCAGTTGATGTTTATAGTCCGAAGGAGACGGACGTGGGAATCCTTGAGGACGCTTTTAACCACCGGGATCCCACGGAAAGCAAACGTTATATAAAGTTGGATCCTTGAGGACTTTTTACCCCCGGGACTCATAATTGTGTCTGTCCCTGTCCTGTGATATAATTGTCGTGATGTCCCTGTGATATAATTGTCTGTCCCTGTGATATAATTGTCTGTCCCTGTGATATAATTGTCTGTCCCTGTGATATAATGTCTGTCCCTGTGATATAATTGTCTGTCCCTGTGATATAATTGTCTCCCTGCGATATAATTGTCTGTCCCTGTGATATAATTGTCTGTCCCTGTGATATTATTATCTGTCCCTGTGATATAATTGTCTGTTCCTGTGATATAAGTGTCTGTCCCTGTGATATAATTGTCTGTCCCTGTGATATATTTGTCTCTCCCTGTGATATAAGTGTCTGTCCCTGTGATATAATTTTCTCTCCCTGTGATATAAGTGTCTGTCCCTGTGATATAATTGTCTGTCCCTGTGATATAATTGTCTGTCCCTGTGATATAATTGTCTGTCCCTGTGATATAATTGTCTGTCCCTGTGATATAATTGTCTGTCCCTGTGATATAATTGTCTGTCCCTGTGATATAATTGTCTGTCCCTGTGATATAATTGTCTGTCCCTGTGATATAATTGTCTGTCCCTGTGATATAATTGTCTGTCCCTGTGATATAATTGTCTGTCCCTGTGATATAATTGTCTGTCCCTGTGATATAATTGTCTGTCCCTGTGATATAATTGTCTGTCCCTGTGATATAATTGTCTGTCCCTGTGATATAATTGTCTGTCCTGTGATATAATTGTCTGTCCCTGTGATATAATTGTCTGTCCTGTGATATATTGTCTGTCCCTGTGAATTGTCTGTCCCTGTGATATAATTGTCTGTCCCTGTGATATAATTGTCTGTCCCTGTGATATAATTGTCTGTCCCTGTGATAAACATGTCTGTCCCTGTGGTATAATTGTCTGTCACTGTGATATAATTGTCTGTCCCTGTGATATAATTGTCTGTCCTTTTGATAAAAATGTCTGTCCCTGTGGTATAATTTTCTGTCCCTGTGGTATAATTGTCTGTCTCTGTGATATAATTATCTGTCCCTGTGATATAATTGTCTGTCCCTGTGATAAAAGTGTCTGTCCCTGTGATAAAAGTGTCTGTCCCTGTGATATAAGTGTCTCTCCCTGTGATATAAGTGTCTGTCCCTGTGATAAAAGTAACTGTCCCTGCGATATAATTGTCTGTCTCTGTGATATAATTATCTGTCCCTGTGATATAATTGTCTGTCCCTGTGATAAAAGTGTCTGTCCCTGTGATAAAAGTGTCTGTCCCTGTGATATAAGTGTCTCTCCCTGTGATATAAGTGTCTGTCCCTGTGATAAAAGTAACTGTCCCTGTGATATAAGTGTCTGTCCCTGTGATAAAAGTAACTGTCCCTGTGATAAAAGTGTCCCTCCCTGTGATAAAAGTGTCCCTCCCTGTGATATAAGTGTCTGTCTCTGTGATATAATTGTCTGTCTCTGTGATAAAAGTGTCTGTCTCTGTGATAAAAGTGTCTGTCCCTGTGAAAAAAGTGTCCCTCCCTGTGATATAATTGTCTGTCTCTGTGATATAATTGTCTGTCTCTGTAATAAAAGTGTCTGTCTCTGTGATAAAAGTGTCTGTCCCTGTGATATAAGTTATACAACTGTCTTCCCCTGTTATATAGTTGTCTTCCCCTGTTTTATAATTGTCTTCCTCTGTTATATAGTTGTCTTCCTCTAATCTTCAATTTTCTATACTGGATCAGCAGATCTCGGTACTCATAGTTTTCAGTTGAACTTGATTGTTTTGGTGATTGAAAGTAGAATATATCAGCATAGTTTCTACCCATGGATTCTATTTCAGAATGTGGACAGACTTGAACTTGTGATTCATTAATGTATCAGTTTGAAGAAAGAAAAAAGGAGGAGGCGGTAAAGGAGGAAGAGTATGAGTAGTAGTTATAACACTGATATTCTGTTTGTAACATTTTTTATGACTGATTTCAGATTAAGCGAGTCAAGGATGCAGATGAAGTGCCCATGGTTTGTAAGTATTTCTTGTGCTTGTTGTCCTTGGCTGTGTCTAGTTTGTATATTTAACCCTGTCACCTGAGAAGGTTAAATCTATTCATTTTCAGTTGTGACAAAGCCCTGTAAATACCTAGATATCGCCATTTTGGTACTGACCAGTTCTCGAAAAGTTTAGTTAATTACCATTTCTTCTATGTATGCTATGTAGTCTTTAGGAGGCTTAGGTGTTAATTAACTAACTATCCAATTTAGATTGGGCTCATTGTAAATCCTTTCGTTTTTTTAAAGCTAGACTGACAAACAATTTTCCTATAAGCCCCATTGATAGAGGTTAAAGTATGAGTCACCAGATATTTGTTTTAGGCCCCAGGGAATGTATTCATTTCAATTCCTAAATCTGTTCTTGTTTGTTGATTACTCTTTTTTTTTTTGGTGTTAAGTTAGTTGTGTATCCTTTACAGAATGTTGCAGAACCAACCCCAGCATTTATTGGCTGTTGTGGTTTTTCTAGGCAAATTTTACGTTCAGTAGTTTGCCATTGCTTTCTGAGCGGCCAGCTCTTTGAACCACTGTCAAAACCAACGCAAGATAAATCGTTCGCAGCAGTGATTGAACGTGGCACCCTGGCATTACGGAGCGCGTTCGTGATGCCTAAGCCACAGGAACTGTGTATCTTTATATATTTTGAAACATAAGTTTTAAAATGTGTAGGTAAAAAATTCTTAAACAAATTATTATTCTATGTAAAATAACAGTTTTTTACATTAGTTTTTTTTATTTTATTCCCACGGGTTCATGGCTCATTTTTTGTCCAGCTTCATAGGGTGAAAGAGTAAAAGGCTGTTGACTGTTTTGACTGGTATCACACCTCAGTTTCTTTTTGTTGTTTTTTGTGTGTGTTTTTTGTTTGTTAACAATATCCTCACATCAGTGGAGATTTGAACACCCATTCACTGGAAGGACAGATAAGTGTGCTAGCAATCATCATGAGGTGAGGTTTAAACTACATTCCTTGACTTGATGCTGTCATT
The DNA here is from genome assembly GCA_905116865.2 of Candidula unifasciata. Classification (NCBI taxonomy): domain Eukaryota; kingdom Metazoa; phylum Mollusca; class Gastropoda; order Stylommatophora; family Geomitridae; genus Candidula; species Candidula unifasciata. The sequence continues at coordinate 831,660 of CAJHNH020000224.1, read as the reverse complement.
TTGAAGAGCACCCCCAGTTCTGTCTCAAGTGTTACACATTAATTTGTCATAAATCACTCTGCTGGTAAAACCATAGCAGCAAAATTATTTCACGATTTTGATTTTTACTTCTTTTTATCTTCTTTGCCTTCACCAGCTGTAAACTCAGACAGGAAGTTCAGTTCTGGACTTGTTCCAGCATAGGGCCTTGGAACAAGCATAGGGCCCTGGAACCAGCATAGGGGCCTGGAACCAACACAGGGCCCTGGAACCAACATAGGGCCCTGGAACCAACATAGGGCCTTGGAACCAACATAGGGGCCTGGAACTAGCAAAGGGGTCTGGAACCAACATAGGACCCTGGAACCAACATAGGGATTTGGAACTAATATAGGGGTCTGGAACCAAGATAGGGGTCTGCAACTAGCATAGAGGACTGGAACCAGCAGAGTGCCCTGGAACCAACATAGGACCCTGGAACCAAGATAGGGGTCTGGGACTAGCATAGGACCCTGGAACCAACATAGGGGTCTGGAACCAACATAGGGGTCTGGAACCAACATAGGGGTCTGGAACCAACATAGGGGTCTGGAACCAACATAGGGGTCTGGAACCAAGATAGGGGTCTGGGACCAAGATAGGGCCCTGGGACCAAGATAGGTACCCTGGAACCAACATAGGGGTCTGGAACCAGCATAGAGCCCTGGAACCAGCATAGGGGTCTGGAACCAGCATAGGGGTCTGGAACCAGCATAGGGGTCTGGAACCAGCATAGGGGTCTGGAACCAGCATAGGGGTCTGGAACCAGCATAGGGGTCTGGAACCAGCATAGGGGTCTGGAACCAGCATAGGGGTCTGGAACCAACATAGGGCCTTGGAACCAGCATAGGGTCCTGTCCCCAGCATAGGGCCCTGGAACCAGCATAGGGCCTTGGAACCAGCATAGGGTCATGGAACCAGCATAGGTTTCTGGAACCAGCATAGGGCCCTGGAACCACCATAGGGGTCTAGATCCAACATAGGGCCCTGTAACCAACACAGGGACCTGGAACCAACATAGGGGTCTAGAACCAGCATAGGGGTCTGAAACCAGCATAGGGGTCTGAAACCAGCATAGGGGTCTGAAACCAGCATAGGGAGTTTGTAACTTGTAATCTATACACATCATTTGACATCAACAGTAAACTAAGTATTTGCATACTTCATTTCTGGCCCACATGTTGATCATTGCTGTTTAAAAGCTCTGTTTTCTTGTTCATTGAGTTGTCAAGTCCCTGTTTGTGTATAAAGTTTTCCATTGATAAAGACTTTGATTGAAATGCTGGGCTGTATTTGTGCACATCCTTTCAATTCTCTCCATTGAGCTGTTTGTCACAGTGTGTGTTGTATTAAGCATTTCTGTTTTCTAGAAAGCATTATATTGTTGGCACCTTTTCTTCTATCCAGATGATAGTTATTATTGTGCTGTGAGGAGGTATGAGACTCCCAGTCCATGGCGATGACGAGTGTAACTAGCAAGACCTGCCCACGTTAAGAAAAGTCCAACACAATTATAGCATTGGATTTCAGGATCCTTTCTGCAATAATTTCTTCTTTTATTTTATCCCCTTCCTATATTACCATTTCCACACACATGGTAGAAAGTATTAAAGAGGAATTATTTTGTGAAGTATATGACTCTTATACTGTGATCTGTATCTGCCAGTGGTAGGAAATAAAGTAGACCTTCCCACAAGAACTGTAGAGCAGCGACAAGGGAAACACGTGGCAGAAGTCTATCATATACCTTACGTTGAAACCTCCGCCAAGACTAGACAAGGGGTGGATGATGCTTTCTACACACTTGTCCGAGAGATCCGCAAATATGTAAATATTTATGTCATGTTTGTGTTTGAATGTGTTGCTGTTTAGCTTCTTTCATGCTAACTAACTGTCACAACTGTCTGTATTTACTTCTTTGTTTAGGGTGGTGTAGACCGCGGACTTGTGAGCCTGAGGATTTAGAGTTACATGGCTAGTGTATTGCTACCGGCTGTACGGGTTAGAATGTTTAATTCTGCCCCTGACAGAAAAACTTCATCGTCTTACCATGGGTTATACCCAGGTCATTCAAATAAAAGCCCGACATTGTATCTGCTTGGCCAGCAGCTCTTTTTTATGTCTTGACAACCACTGGCAACAGCTGAAACATGGGCCGGGGAAACCAAGAATAGACCTACTGCACCCAAAACACATAGTATAAGAATAGTAATTCGTCCGTTTTTAGGGCGAAAGTGTTTTTGCCTGGGGGGAAGTAATGAAACTTCCCAGATATTATAGATCAGTTGGATGTGCAGGGGCACAAGTTCTGAAATATACTAAAAGTCCAGTGATGGATGAACAATCAGAACTTTGGCCAAGTGTCTGAGCGAAGAAGTTTAAAATAAAACGATCTCAACACATTGTGCAAATTCTCATCCGAATCATGGTGGACACTGTGTCAAATGGGGAAGAAACAATTTTCAAGAGAAACCCCTGAGACGCTTGTTGAGTGCCAAATGTGGACCATTCCAGTGGGATGATAAAAGTCACAGTCAAGACTAGACTGACTAGACAGAGGGGAGTGGATTACTAGACTGACAAGCCAGAGTAGAGTGGATGACTAGACTGACTAGACAGAGGGGAGTGGATGACTAGACTGACAAGCCAGAGTAGAGTGGATGACTAGACTGACTAGACAGAGTGGAGTGGATGACTAGACTGACAAGCCAGAGTGGAGTGGATGATTAGACTGACAAGACAGAGTGGAGTGGATGACTAGACTGACAAGGCAAAGTGGAGTGGATGACTAGACAGATTGAAGTGGATGACTAGACAGATTGAAGTAGATGACTAGACTGACAAGATAAGAGTGAAGTGGATGACTAGACTGACAAGGCAGAGTGAAATGAATGACTAGACTGACAAGGCAGAGTGAAATGAATGACTAGACTGACAAGGCAGAGCGAAGGGGATGACTAGACTGACAAGGCAGAGTGAAGTGGATGACTAGACTGACAAGACAGAGTGGAGTGAATGACTAGACTGACAAGGCAGAGAATTGAATGAATAGACTGTGACTGAAGGGATGACAGAGACGCAGAGTGAAGTGATGACTAGACTGACAAGGCAGAGTGAAGTGATGATAGACTGAGGCAGACGAAGGGGATGACTAGACTGACAGGCAGAGTGAAGTGGATGACTAGACTGACAAGGCAGAGTGAATGGATGACTGACTGACAAGGCAGAGTGAAGTGAATGACTAGACTGACAAGGCAGAGTGAAGTGGATGACTAGACTGACAAGGCAGAGTGAAGTGGATGACTAGACTGACAAGGCAGAGTGAAGTGAATGACTAGACTGACAAGGCAGAGTGAAAGGGATGACTAGACTGACAAGGCAGAGCGAAGGGGATGACTAGACTGACAAGGCAGAGTGAAGTGAATGACTAGACTGACAAGGCAGAGTGAAGTGGATGACTAGACTGACTAGACAGAGTGAAGTGAATGACTAGACTGACAAGGCAGAGCGAAGGGGATGACTAGACTGACAAGGCAGAGTGAAGTGGATGACTAGACTGACAAGGCAGAGTGAAGTGGATGACTAGACTGACAAGGCAGAGTGAAGTGAATGACTAGACTGACAAGGCAGAGTGAAATGAATGACTAGACTGACAAGGCAGAGTGAAGTGATGACTAGACTGACAAGGCAGAGTGAAGTGAATGACTAGACTGACAAGGCAGAGTGAAGTGAATGACTAGACTGACAGGCAGAGCAGAGTGGATGACTAGTGACTAGACAGACTGATGACTAAGACAAGGCAGAGCGAAGTGGATGACTAGACTGACAAGGCAGAGTGAAGTGAATGACTAGACTAGACTGACAAGTGCAGAGTGAAGTGAATGACTAGACTGACAAGACAGAGTGAAGTGGATGACTAGACTGACAAGGCAGAGTGAAGTGAATGACTAGACTGACAAGGCAGAGTGAAGTGAATGACTAGACTGACAAGGCAGAGTGAAGTGAATGACTAGACTGACTAGACTGATGACTAGACACAAGGCAGAGTGAAGTGGATGACTAGACTGACAAGGCAGAGTGAAGTGATGACTGACTGACTAGACTGACACTGACAGAGTGAAGTGGATGACTAGACTGACTAGACAGTGAAGTGGATGACTAGACTGACAAGGCAGAGTGAAGTGGATGACTAGACTGACTAGACAGAGTGAAGTGGATGACTAGACTGACAAGGCAGAGTGAAGTGAATGACTAGACTGACAAGGCAGAGTGAAGTGAATGACTAGACTGACAAGGCAGAGTGAGTGAATGACTAGACTGACAAGGCAGAGTGAATGACTAGACTGACAAGGCAGAGTGAAGTGAATGACTAGACTGACAAGGCAGAGTGAAGTGGATGACTAGACTGACAAGGCAGAGTGAAGTGAATGACTAGACTGACAAGGCAGAGTGAAGTGAATGACTAGACTGACAAGGCAGAGTGAAGTGAATGACTAGACTGACTAGACAGAGTGAAGTGAATGACTAGACTGACAAGGCAGAGTGAAGTGAATGACTAGACTGACAAGGCAGAGTGAAGTGAATGACTAGACTGACAAGGCAGAGTGAAGTGAATGACTAGACTGACAAGGCAGAGTGAAGTGAATGACTAGACTGACAAGGCTAAGTGAGTGATGACTAGACTGACAAGGCAGAGTGAAGTGAATGACTAGACTGACAAGGCAGAGTGAAGTGGATGACTAGACTGACTATGAGTGAGAGTGAGTGGATGACTAGAGTGACTGACAAGGCAGAGTGAAGTGGAAGACTGATGACTAGACTGACAAGGCAGTGAAGTGGATGACTAGACTGACAAGGCAGAGTGAAGTGGATGACTGAATGACTAGACTGACAAGACAGACTGACAAGGCAGAGGAATGACTAGACTGACAAGGCAGAGTGAAGTGAATGACTAGACTGACAAGGCAGAGTGAAGTGATGACTAGACTGACAAGGCAGAGTGAAGTATGACTAGACTGACAAGGCAGAGTGAAGTGAATGACTAGACTGACTAGAGCGAAATGAATGACTAGACTGACAAAGCAGAGTGAAGATGACTAGAATGACTAGACTGACAAGGCAGAGTGAAGTGAATGACTAGACTGACAAGGCAGAGTGAAGTGAATGACTAGACTGACAAGGCAGAGCGAAGGGGATGACTAGACTGACAAGGCAGAGTGAAGTGAATGACTAGACTGACAAGGCAGAGTGAAGTGAATGACTAGACTGACAAGGCAGAGTGAAGTGAATGACTAGACTGACAAGGCAGAGTGAAGTGAATGACTAGACTGACAAGGCAGAGTGAAGTGGATGACTAGACTGACAAGGCAGAGTGAAGTGAATGACTAGACTGACAAGACAAGAGTGAAGTGAATGACTAGACTGACAAGACAGAGTGGAGTGGATGACTAGACTGACAAGACAGAGTGGAGTGGATGACTAGACTGACAAGACAGAGTGAAGCTGATGAAAAAAAAAAAAAAGAAGAAGGAGGAGGAAAAAATAGATTATATAAAATAAGGTAGAAAATAATAAATAGAACCATAAGTTTAAAAAAATTTATGCAAAAAAAAAAAAAAAAATATCAGTTGTGTGTTCCTTTCAGTAGCTGTGTTTTTTCTTTTCATTTCTTTCTTGCTTTTTTTTTTTAGTAGTAAGGTGCTATTGGATAATTATGTTTTTTTTTTAAATAGTATAATGTGAGCAGAAAGAGCAGGGCTGATATAAGTGGGTTTTTAAACCATTAACTTTGATGACCAATTAGTGAAAGTTGATTTCTCTTTGTATTTTCCAGAAAGAGAAGAAGGGCAAGGATCGCAAGAAACGGAAAATGGTAGGAAAGGGAGGCAAGCTGTCTTGTAGGCTGTTGTAATAAGTGCACATCATCTTATTGACTTTTTTTAATTGGTGAAACTTGTATCATAGGCTTTTTTTAAAATATGAGTTGCTTGTTTTATTGTTTTATCCACAAATAGTTTTGTATGTATTATGGACTTCTGTTGAATGTGTGAAACCTATTTGGACGAATTTTACATCAGTTAAACATTTATTCTGAACTTTTGTAAAATTTAACTTGTGAAATTGGATGTTGTAAAAATCAATTAATAACTGCAAAATGTAAAGTCGTTACAGCACACAGATGCAGGCTGCACCTGGCTAGTGTGGCCAGTATGGCTGACCCACTTATAACTCTGGAGGTTGAACAGCTATCTGGTATCTGCCCTCATGGTTTGCCAGCCAGACTGAGATTGTATCATCTCAGGGGGGTCAAATCTTCAGATAGTAGCAGAGAGAGGGAAACTGGAACTGTTGTAAAAATGAGGTCAGATTACTTTCTGTGACTTTTCTTAAAGTAACACTTAAAGATATTCAGAAAGGAATCAGTCTAGGCAGTATGCTGGCTTTTCAAACATAAATTGCCACTGATGTTGTCCTGGACATTACAATAAATGGCAGTCTGGTCAAGAGGCAGAGTTTGCTCAATGTCTGCGAATCACTTGACGCAAGTCTGTATTTTCAGTACCATGTGGCAGAGGCAGGGTTAAAATGAAGTTGGGGGCAGGGGGTGGAGGGTTATTCACTGTAATGATGATGGAGAACACTGTTGACACTCTGACAGCTGCATACTTTTTTCACTGTTTGGGTATTGTCTGGACTGCCCATCAAATCTTGTAGACAATCACAGAAAATGGAATGCATGCAAAGTAAGGCCATGATGGTCACCGGGGACTGTAAACAGGATACACCAATCTTCTCCCTGTACAAGGAAACACCAATCTTTTCCCTGTAAACAGGATACACCAATCTTCCCCTGTACATGGGATACACCAATCTTCTCCCTGTATACAGGATACACTAATCTTTTCCCTGTACACTGGATACACCAATCTTCTCCCTGTACACAGGATACACCAATCTTTTTCCTGTACACAGGATACACCAATCTTTTCCCTGTACACGGGATACACCAATCTTCTCCCTGTACATAGGATACACCAATCTTTTTCCTGTACACAGGATACACCAATCTTTTTCCTGTACACAGGATACACCAATCTTTTTCCTGTACACAGGATATACCAATCTTTTTCCTGTACACAGGATACACCAATCTTTTTCCTATACACAGGATACACCAATCTTTTCCCTGTACACAGGATACACCAATCTTTTCCCTGTACAAGGAAACACCAATCTTTTCCCTGTAAACAGGATACACCAATCTTCTCCCTGTACACAGGATACATCAATCTTCTCCCTGTACACAGGATACACCAATCTTACCCTGTACACATGATACACCAATCTTCTCCCTGTACACAGGATACATCAATCTTCTCCCTGTACACAGGATACACCAATCTTACCATGTACACAGGATACACCAATCTTACCCTGTACACAGGATACACCAATCCCCTCCCTGTACACAGGATACACCAATCTTCTCCCTGTACACAGGATACACCAATCTTCTCCCTGTGACATTTACTTGCCTTGTTGTTATTTATGACAGTCATTTGGTGCTACAGGCAAAACATGCACATTGTGGTTGCTGCAAAATAGGAACTCAGCAGCTCTACATAAGAACTAGAAAGGCAGGGCAAAGAGAGGTACAGAGTGCATAGTGAGAAAAGTGCTGTCATAGAATTGAGCCTTGCATAAAATTAAAGCTGTTTTTGATATGGGGGTGTCAAAAATGGAACATAATTGCTGCGTCTCCCCCTCCCCCTCTTTCCCTTGTCACATGATGAAGATGGTGAATATATTTTGAAGCATATTTTATAGGATTTAATAAATTAAACCTGTTTTACACTTTTTTTTTTACATAAATAAATGTGATCAATCTTGTAGTTAGTTTTGATCTAGCTGTCGCTTGTTGTTGAATTATTGAAATAGTAGTTGTTGGTTGTCATGGGTCCAAGCTGTCTTTCATATCTTCAATGACTAGAGACTGTCTTGATGACCTGTTTAGTGTGTAGTTAGATTTGTGTGATGTTCAGGACAGGTTTTTTCATATCTTTGACTCTTCTGTGCATGTAAAGCTATTGGCTTGTTTACTCAGTTATTACTTACTCATTTAGCATTGCTGTGAAGGTTTCTTTTCTTTTTCTATTATTGTGTACGAACCTTTATTTAGCACACAAATCTGTGAAGCAGAAGACAAAGGAAAAACCACTTCATTGTTTCCTATGAATAACTTTTTCAGTGGTCATAAAGGGGAAGAACTAAATAAAGAACGTTTTAATTTTTTAATTAGGTGAATGGAGCAAGTCTTGTAGTTTTAGACACTGGTGCTAAATGGATGCCTAAAAAGGAAACCAGCTTTTGTCCTGGATTGCATTATCCTGAGCCAGCATTATTTTGACCAAATCAGATGTGGTTACCTGTACAGATAGCTCTGGGTTGAGAGGCAGGGAGTTCATAGCAAAACAACTGGATGTTGCTCAGTGCATGCAACAAAGTCTGGCATATGATATCACAACATCTGGTTTGATAGAGAGATGGAGGCAGCCACTGGCTTGAGGATCAAACAGACATTTTGTAATTTTAACTAACTCTCAGAGCATGTTGAGAATGGTGAAAGGCATGTTCTGTGCAGTGGCAAGCATCATTTCAGAGGCCCCGGGTAGTTAGCACCCTATGGATATTTTCTCCAGGTGCTGCTGGTGGGAAAAAAGCAGATAGAAAGACTGGCCGGTTCTGCACAGCTTGATGATGAATTGATATATGACAAGCTAGATGTTGTGAGGGCCCCTTTGGGAGTGAGTGATCAGTGCCAGTACCGAGGCACAAATAGAAAATTTTTGTCTGAGAAGAATGGCGCTGCGGAAAGTTATCAGAGGATCTAGTCGATGTTCATCAATCAAGGGGAAGACCAGACTGATAAACAATCAGATCAGTTACTGGTGATATCAGAATTGGAACTCCTTGCTTGCTGCTGAAGATGGGGATGGAGCGCTTATGGGAGTGTCCCAAGTGCTGTGATGTCAATTCCTAATGCAGCTTCAACATTTATTTAGCATTCCTCCTCTAGATCTGTGTGTAGACAAACTGGCAACACAATGTTCATTGTTTAATTTATTGTTCAAATGACTGCAGAGTTTGTTTCTTTTCTGCAAACTTCTTTTATTATTTAATTTGTTTTGCTGTAATCAGCTTATAATATTTGATCAGTTTTGTTTCTTAGTAAGTGATGAATGCAGAAGAAGTTTCTTACTGAGCAAAGCAGTGAATTGCTTCTTCTCTGAGTTTATGGTTTTTAACGTTACCTTTTATGATGGTATTATTAGTTGTTTCATTGTGTGTGTTTGCGTGCGCATATTTTTGTGCATGTGTGTGTGATTTAAACAAATATTATTTTCAAACATTTCTAGGTAGTTCTTTGACTTAATGAATTTATTGATATGTTTAATATTTGTGTCATGTTTTTTTAATAATTGATTATAAGATAACTGAGTGGGAGAGAGAATATACAGGTGGAGAAAAGTAAAAACTTGAATTGATGAAATGGCTTGTAGAAATGAAACAAAATGCACACTGATGATGAACACAATGTTCACATTCTGTATTTATTTTGCAGAGAGGTGATTGTTGAAAGTATTCATTAAAATGCTGAGATTTTGGCAGCCGATTGAACTACACACCTGATAAATATGACAGAAAAAAACTTTTAATAATTATTACTGTTATGATCACTGATGTTTGCGGCAGACCAGGCACTTGAAGAAAACACATTATATTAGCCTCCAGTTTGCTGGAAGCCACAGTAGGATAATAGTGACCAGTGCTTTAGCTAGTTGACCCAGAGGCTGTGAGTTCAAATATTACTTAAGGCTGAATTTTCTCAAGAAAAAGTGTAGAAACTAATTTGCTACATCAGCCACCTGGTGTTGTTTATCCAGAAAACATGAATCAAGCATGATTTTTCTTTATATCCCAAGATGTCTTAGAAACTTGGTTCATTTTTTCACAATACGGCTAGTATTTATGGCGTTGTCAGTGTTTGTTATTCAAAGGCAGGGACAGTTTGAGTCTAGTGATGTCATGTTCCATTTTTGAAAATGTAGGCCAGGTTTATTCAGTTGGAGGGCTTGCATCTGGTCCGCAGAAACCTGGCAAGTGGCCCGCAGGTCTTTGACAGCTTTTATGTTGATGATCTTTCTATGCTACTAGTTGAAACCTCTGACCTGTGACAATGTCCATTTTCAAACTTTTTGCCCCTGGGTAAACTTCGTTGAATGGCCCTGATGTAGGCTGTAGGATAAAGTTCAAAGAAGTATGAAACGTAGTAAAAATATAGTTAACAGTATTATCAGCAAAAGATCAAAAGAGGATTGGAGTATTAGCAGAAGTGCAACAGAATAAATCTTAATTTAAAAAAAAAAAAAAGGAACGAGTTAAAAATGGATAGCTGCAATCTTACTCTGCATTCATCATTAAATGTCTTTTAGCCTGACACATTCAGTTTCAACAAACTCCTAATCAGTCAAGTTTTACATGGTTGTTGGAGAGCAGTGAGTGTGTTCTTTTCCCCCTCCAGACTAGAACCCAGAACCCACTCAGGAATCATGCAGTGGAAATTATCAGTGCATCTAGGTGTAAAAAAATTTTTTAAATTGCACACAAAATAATTCTGTCATAAAATATAGTTCAATTTGGTAGCTGTGGTTGTTAGTTCATTGCATTCTTCCTTTTCTGTATTTGCCCTTAAAAGGGCAGTTGGCGTATTGTGTTGCGGTATACAGCTAGGCTGTGATGACTGCCTTTCTGCAAATTTGTAATTAATGACCTGTTATGACATGCTTTTTTTAGGGGGCAATTGGTCTATCCCACCCCCTTCCACCTACCATTTCCCAGAACCCAAACTGGAACCACGCTGTTGAAATAAGCACACCTTACTTAGGTGAAAGAAAAATGTTTAAAAAATGGATTCTTCATAGCATATAGTTTAATTTAGTAGCTGTGTTGAGTTCATTGTGTTATACTCAGTTCATCTGAGACCTGACAAGTTTGACCTGTGAATGAGTCCTGGGATGGGAGGATTTTTTTCTTGCTTTTTCTGTCTTCTATGAGTTTTTATGAACTCTGGGGTCCCCTGTCTGTTTATTTCTGAAATGGAAGTACTGTCTTTACAGGGAGTGTGTTGGTAGACTTTTTCCTTCAAAAGAAAAATCTTTATCCCTCCTAGTAGAGCCCTGTCTGCTTCTGTTGTCCTTTAGACCTAAATGAAGCCATGGTCAGATGCAGAAACTTACTGTTTTTGGAGTGTGATGTCTGAAGAGGCATGCTGACTCACAGAATGTTAACTAGATATAGGCTGAGTCTATTGATGGGCCACACCTTCTAGATGTTTCAAGGTCTAGGTTAGTGTTTGCTTTAAATTGTGTTTGTGTAGACCTCTGGGCCAATGATTGTGAACATAATCAAATTACTGAGAAAATAATGCAAGTTATAAAATAATCATTCTTGATAAAGAAGTTTAATAAAGCTGACAAAATAACAGACAAGCACACAGACTTCAGTGGTCTTCACTGACATAGGTTGAGTATCCTGGCGTGTGCAGTACATACTTTCTGCATCTATACCAGGAGAAATTAAAAGAGGAAGGCCAAAAGTGTTCTCAGATAATCCATTTTTGAAATGAACAGGCCAAAAAAGAAAACCTGACAAGAAACAGAAATGGAGTCATGTTTTAAAGTTTTGCAGTGGACTGAAATCTCAGCCCCAGTAAGCTGTACAGACAAGAACAACGAGAAAGTAACTGCAGTGATGTTGGGATGATGAAGTCATTTTTTGCTGTTTAGGCCTCGGTTAATGAATGGAAATGGATGTGCATGCAAAACTTAGGATCTGGAACAATGTTAAAGTTCAGAAGTGGATGAACAACCAGAACTTTTCTCTGGAGTTTATAGCTGGTGAATGCAAAGAAGAATTTAGAATCATATAACAATTGTTTCAGTGGAACTGTGCACTAATATAACGTGGCTCTGTTGTCAGCTGGATTTTCTGGAAACCATGTTTTTGTCAAGGAAGATTTTGGCTAGCGAATGGGATTCTGGAACCAGTTGTCTTTGTTAGTCGAGGTATTGTTGTCTTGAAAAATGTGAAAATACAGAGATGTACAGACGATCAGTTACTGGATCATAAAAATTACTTACACGGATAAATGTATACTTTTTAAACATTTTCGTTGTTAACTTTTATTACAAAAGTGTATGGCATTGAACTATTGTATCATATTTACGTGTTAACTTTTTCTACAAACCTTTCTGTACTTTGTGTTGAAAGTCTTAAAAAGTAAATGAATGCCTGTAGTGAAACTAAAAAATACAGGAATTAAAAGAATTATATGGGTGACATTGTTAATTCATTATGTTTGTTTTTTGATCACACAATGTTGATAGAATGCAAGAGTGTATTTGTTTTGTTACATTTTATTGAAAAGTAATTATTTATACAACTTTTCAATTACACAGTGTGATTTCCTGTTCATTTCAGCTTTGTACTTTAAATAATCTCTGTGACATACTCTGTGCGTTACTGTTTTATTGTTATGTGAAGAAAATTATTGTGATGTCCCAGAAATCATTACAAGATGCAGCATAAATTAATAAGCTATGCTTAAAACATTAATTCTAATAAGGAAACATATTTAATGATACAAAATACATTATTTTTGTGTAAAGTACAGGAACTTAATAGCAAAACATTTATTGAATGCAGAAGGACAGAGTGAAGATAAAACATTCTTCTGCTTTAGGCCCTCCCCCTCCCCCAAGAAGTGTAGACCCTCAAATAACTCATCCTATCCACCGCTATCGCTTGCAGTTTATCCCATGTCTTATCCATCTTTTTAACTTCATTCACTATCTCCCTTCTCCCTGTGATTTTGGTCTGCCTTTATTTCTTTGTCCCTGTGGGTTCCAGTGCAAAGATACTCTAGTAAAATTGTTCTCAGGTTTTCTCAGCTTATGCACTATCCAAAACAGCATTTATTTTCCCCTCTTCTTTCACTTGAATGTGCTTAGTTTTGTGCCAATACTCCACATCAGTGATTCGATTCTATCATTTAATTCCCTCTGTTCTGCGAAGAAACCAGAAGGTAAAGCATTAATTTAATTTAAGAATTATATACATTATATAGAGCTCTACCAGTGCTAGAGCTCCAGTTAAATTAGAGACAGTTCAGTTTCAGGAAGGGAAAGAGCTGTACAGATGCAAAATTTTCTTACAGGCAGATATGCAATCAGTCTATTGAATATGATAGAAGTCAATACCTTTCATTTATAGATCAAGAGAAGGCGTTTGATCGAGTCAACAGATGCAAACTATGGAAACTTCTAGAAGATTATAGTATTCAAGATCAACTGTTGGGTAACATCATAGTTCTTTACCATGATAGTCAGTGCACAGTATGAACAACAGAAGGAATGACAGACGGGTTTCCCATCTCATCAGGTGTAAGACAGTGATGTGTCCTCTCACCATTGCTTTTCATTACTTACATGGACAGAATAACACATGAGGTAAATACAAATGCTGAAGAACTCAATGAACTTCTTTTTGCAGACGATCAATGTCTAATACACCACAAAAAACAGGTTTTACAACACCATGTTGACTCCTTACATCAAGCCTGCACAAAGTATGACATGAGAATAAACACCGCAAAAACTGAGGTAATAAGGATAGGCAGGAAACAAAATTTGACGTTCATGTTACTACAATCAAACAAGTACGAGAATTCAGATATCTAGGAAGCATATTTACAGAGTACAGAAGGCTAATGCTGCCACCTGCTGCTTAGACACCCAAGTGTCTCTCTTCCAGCAAAACAGCATATGATTAATAGCATCGGTATCCCTACTATATGTTATCAGTGCCAAACATGGATAATGAATAGGGCACTAGAACAGTACCCCCCGACACTTCGATAAGGTACAAGGTGGAAGAGAAGAAGAAGAAGAAGAAGAACAGAAAATAACCACATGTCAGATGTGCTGTCTCCTTAAAGTCACTAACAACACAAGAAGAGACAGGGTTACGAATACCAGCATTAGAGAGAAAGTTGGAATAAGGTCATGTCTAGATTATGTTGACAGACAAAGAATGAAATGGTTCAGCCATCTAATGAGAATGCAGCCAGACGAGACTGCATATGAGACTTTTTATAGAAGAATATCTGTGAGAAAGGTGAGACAAAGACCAGGAAAGAGATAGATAAATAGTGGAGATGAAAACTAGATGAACAAATTCAACACTCAGGCCACCCAAGAAGCGCAAGACAAATACAGAAAACCACGACACTGGGCTACAACCTGGTATCAGTGAGATGACAAAAGAAGAAGAAGAAAAAGATTATATACAAAGGTGTGGCTGGCCCAGTGGTTTGACCATGGGTTCTCATTCAAGGGACCCTGGTTCAGCTCTTTGATAAGATGATTTTGTATTTGACAAACATCACTGATTTTAGAAGCTCCAGGATACATTGTGGCCAGGCAGTGCAGAAAAAAATTGATCCAAATGAGAATTAGAGCTAATCAACTTCCCATCCTCAAAGTCGTGAACAACAAGTGAATGTGGTGGCCAGTCAGCCTTCATCACTGTGTGTCACATACGGACAGTGATATGATTACAAACAGGAATACACAAAAATAAGGTATCTGTAAGTTGTTGAGGTCTTTTACAGAAATATCCATATCACATCTGGATAGTAGAAACTATGAGTCACGTGTGAGGCAGGAAGGAGGTACTGGACAGGAGAGAGGTAGGACTGGCAGGTTCTAACTAAAATATTTTAGATAAAGAATAATATTGACTATGGCAGATACTGAGACAAAACAATAAATGTCGAGATGCTCTGGAGAAACAAGAAGTAAAAAAATTACGCCTAACATAGATCTTGCTAGAAACACTGATAGCCTAACTCCTTGAGTACAAGAGAAGGTTTTATCAGAGACGCATATTTGTATAAATAATCAGAAAAAATACCTTGAGTGTATTGCTTTCAAATATGCTAAATAAAAAGGAAACCAGATTTCTTAGCTAGCTGTGACCAACTGTGAAAAGGACTAGAACATATTACATGTTGGGTGGGATTCACAGAAGTACTTATCACACAGCATGTATTGTTCAGGACTGAAGAAATGGAGTATAATATAACCATGTTATCGACAACATGATGGTAGTTATCAAGTGCCTTGCTGACTGGCATGTGTGATCATGTTTCTCCACATCCTGTGGTGTCCAACATGGGATATGGAGGTTTACTACTATATAATCCTAATGTTACACCCTACTGTCTAGAGATACACTAGCTGGGATCTAAAGATGGATTTGTATCTCCCCGCTTCTACCTTTGGATATGAAGGTACACCACTCTAGTTTCACTTTCCCTCTTCTAACCTTGGATAGTGAGGTGCGTAAAAACATTTTTTTTCCCTACTCTATCCTGGCATGCAAATATTCCTTCTAGTCTTTGTAATTTACAATCACCACTGCCTGATTTTTTTCGAGTGATATGCCTCTAGAAGCCATTGAATGTAGGCTGGTATAGTATACTGCTTCTTATTCATCATCATCATCCGGATGTTGTCCTGGGTTACAGTCACATTTCTCCACAACATAGGATCCAACAGTCAATATGCCAGATAACATGCCATGCCACTTTGGCATATTTAGGCAGCATAAAATTAATCAATCATTTGCATAAACATTTGGCTGGCAGCCAGATAGATTGTATTGTTGGAGAATACCAATTTAAATGTTTTATATGTATCTATGTATTTTTCTGTGGAAAGGAAATAAAAGCCACAATTTTCTCATCAGATTTGAGTTGATCTTCTTGTTTTACATTCACCTTTATTGAGGACCAATACTCATTGTCTTTTTGAGTTACATCCCTTGCCATAGTCCCTTACCTTCCTCCTCTTCCCACCTCTCTGGGACACTTCCTGTCCGGTATCTATATGCAACCACGGCACATGTACCAGAACTTTTATGTTCAAGTGTTCTGTCAAAAATTTTCTGATAGACCTGCTCACCATAAGTATAAGAGATTTTAAGAGATTTTATGTTTTCTTGTTTACAATTGTAGCACTGTCCGTTTGTGTAATTTTGCTGTTGAAGTCTTTTTAGCTGCAACATTTTGTCATTCATGATTGTGAAACCGACTAGTTCTACTTTTAATTTGGATTTATATCTTCTCAGGCAATACAATTGGAATTATTTCTTCTCAGGCAATACAGTTGGATTTATATCTTCTCAGGCGACACATTTGGATTTATATCTCCTTGGGTGACACACTTGGATTTATATCTTCTCAGGCAATACGGTTAGATTTATATCTTCTCAGGCAACACATTTGGATTTATATCTTCTCAGGTGACTCATTTGTATTTATAACTTTTCAGGTGACACAGTTGTATTTATATCCTCCCAGGCAGCACACTTAGTTTGTGTTCACATGTTCTTGTTAGCATTGACTGGCTGTAAATTGGTGGAAACCTTGAGTTCCTGCACACCTGGACTTTGGTCTTGATGCAAACATCTCACAGATCTGTCATATGCAGACTACTGGTTCCTTGCCTCTCAGGTCAGGCAGAGGAACTCTTAACTTTGAAGGTAACACCCCTAATCTGCTTACCGAGAGTAGAACACTTAGGTAAAGAATAAGGAAAGATAGTTCCACAGCCAGTATGGTCATTAGGGTGTGAAGATTTCTGCTGTATGAGGTGTCCAGTTTCCCTTCTGTTCCCTAGAAAATTCAGGGATTTATCTGGTACCTGTTTTATGAAGCCGAATTGACCCTAGAGCATGGCTGGGAAAATAACAGAGCTACTTGTGGGGTTGAACCGAAACCACTTTTTAAGCAAGCATGCCCACTAACTACTCTATCACTATGAATCTGGTAAAGAATAGGTTTCAAAGCATAGCAAGGCAAATGGGATATATCTTTGTAGCCTGCAAATCGCCATCAGGTTTTTTTTTTTTTTTTAAATTGTCGCCTTCTGATTCTGTAAATCTAATATTTTTTTTTAGAAGTGCTAAATAAAATAACAAAAGTGACCTGAAACCTCAAGGGAGGGAATGGAAAAAATTTGCAAAATACACAAGAAGTTTTGACCAAAGTCTTTATCAACAGAGTACCGCTGTCTATGTGACAGCCTGTCTTGGTCCGTTGTACCATGCTCATAGAACCACTCAGCACAAACATATGGGAATAATCCTGTGACTCTAGCCACATGAAAGCTTGTGTCACTTCATTGTCATGCTGCTAGGAGTCATAGAGAAGGCATCGCTGGCTTCCTTTATTGTTCTATCTGCAGAGAGAGCTATGAAAGCCCCGAGTTGTGCCCTCATACAACAGACCTGTCTTGTGTATATCAGCACATCTGAATTGTCACTAATAAACCCTTATTTACATCATCTCTTTATTCTGTGTATGTCTTCAGTTCTGCTTTGTCAGCCCCAGTCTATGTCTTCAGTTCTGCTTTGTCAGCCCCAGTCTATGTGTCAACCACCTTTTTGTACAAAAGAAGACAAAACATAGCTTCCTAGTACAGGAAGTACTGTAGGGTAAGGTGGAAAAAAGAATATGGAGGATTGAAAACATCAAGATATGTAAGAAACTTAAATAAGGGCACCATGAAGACATTCGAGGGCCATGGCAACTCCTTCAGCCGATCTTCCATGTGAAGAGGCTACTTGAATTTCTTCATTGTGCTGATCCACTGTAATCTTGCTCTGAAAGTTCTGGTTGTTATCCACTTCCCGATTTTAATCTTGTTGCGGAACTTTGTTTTCATGCACATCCATTTTACATTATATTTACATTATATAACCAGATTGCGACCGACACCATTAATATTTAAACCAGGGTTCATAGCCAAATGAACCAATCAATTTCAAGGCTTTTCAAGGTCCTTTTCAATGTATCCGTAGTTTTGTTTTCAAGGTTGTCTCGGAGTAATACTGAAACAAGGTATTTTTGCCTTGTTTAATGGTGTACTGAGCACATAAGGTACTTCACTAATGCACACATATGTGGGTATACAAGCACATATATAGTATTTTTACATTTTGTGTAGACTTGGTGGTAGAGGGGAGCAAACTAAAGTCATGTCTGTTCTGGACCTGGTACCTGAAAGGGGAAGGAGATAGAGAGAGAGAGAGAGAGAGAGAGAGAGAGAGTCATAAGAAAGGGAGGAAGACAGATGCTGAGGTAGATTGGGAGAGAGTGTAAAGATGGACAGATGAGAATAGAGGAAAAAGGGGAAAAAAAGACCAGGGAAGGAGGAAAAAAAGATGACAAAGAGAGGAAGGGGTGGAGACATGATGAGGGAGAGTGTGAGAGAGAGAGGGGGAGAGCAAAAGACAAAGAGGGAGACAAAAAAAGAAAGAAGGAATGCAGGTAAAGAGATAGGCAGATGAAAAGAGAAGGAAGAAGGGAAAGAAACAGAGATAGGGAAAGAGTAAAAAATATGACAAAGAGAGCTGGAGGGAGGGAGATAGACGGGACAAGGAGAGGAGGAGATGCAAGCAGAGAAAGTTGTAGACAGAAAGGAGGGAGAGACAGAGGGAAAGTATAGAGAGGCAAACATAATAATAGAACTGTGAAATCCAGTTGACCTTACTTTGCTTAGCTTCACCATTCTCCCAGTGTAATAATTGTTTCTAGAAAAAAGCTCACAACCATATTAAAAACATCGATGGTTTACTGGCGCAACTTGAATTAGAAAACAAAAATCCAAAAACTAAGAGTTACGAAAAACACGTCATCCCAGTAAGGACCCAGCATCAGACTAGTAGTGGTGGTTGTGGTCGCCGCCGCCGCAGCAGCAGCAGCATAGCAGCAGTAGTAGAAGTAGTCTGGTTTTTTACGGTACGCAGTACCAGCACCATTTTAGACACTTTGTGGTGCATACCAGCACCTTTGCTTTATTTAAAAAAAAGTAGTCGAGGCCGTAGTAGTCGCAGTAGTAGCGGCAGTAGCAAAAGTGGCAATAGAGTGTGCGCATAAATATATATGTATATGTATATATAAGGGTGCTAAAATGTTACATAGAACCTGTTCTGCTGTATGGCAGCGAATCTTGGAATGTCACTGAACAAATTAGGAAGAATTTGGAAGCAACAGAGATGTGGTTTCTGAGACGAATGTTACGAATACATTGGACGGCTAGAGTAATTAACGATTGCTTGAAACAGGCTAATGAAAGTAGATCTGTACATACAACAATAAGAAAGAGACAAACACTGTTCTTTGGCCCCATAATGAGAAGAGAGACATTGGAGAAATCATGACAATTTGAAACATCAGTGGAAAGAGGAGCAGAGGCAGACCAAGAGAGATGATGCTGGATGGGCTAAAACGATGGCATGGGGGGGGGGGGGATTTCATCACAAGAGCTGTTGCAGTTAACCAGGGATCGTGATCTGTGGAGACGCATGAGCGCTTACGCCAGTTGGCAGGACACATTATATATATGTGTGTGTATATATATATATATATATATATATATATATATATATATATATATATAAACAAAGGGACATAACCTGATTATTTTTCACCGCACTGTTCTGTAGAAGCAGTCAATTTGTTTTTTCAAACCAAATTTTTTATTCAAATGTTTTTATTCCTTCAGTATTAACCGTAAGAAGTTGGGCACAACTCGGCCAGATATGATATAAAATCTCGAGCTTAATAAATATCTGCCTGCAACGTATTGAGCAAATATCAAGCAGTTTTTGCCAAGAGCCCTGCATTTGACAAACTGTAACCACACTTGCGGTTTATTGGATCACAACGCAAATGCTTGCAAGTACTAGTTTCTCTTGAGAGGGGATTAAGTTCCCCTTATTTTCTTAATAAGTAAATGAATTGCGGATGTGCAAGAAAGATCAGATCACGTGAATGTTAACATTCAGCGTTCCCATGTAGGACGTAATTACTTTTTGGGATCATTTTTAAAGGATGACTAGACGAGACGTCGAATAAACGTGCGGCGTTTGTTCGCTGAGTTTCGCCATCAAGACCCGTGACACCTGCGCAGCGAGACCAGATCACTCAGTATTCGGCTATCCTCCGAATAACGGACGGTAAAGATGGCGGCCGCACAATATCCTTTCGAGCCGCAGTCACGTGTCAATTCCGCACTTCCGGCGACTTAATTTGCGCTTTTCCGGCGGCCACCGCCACGAGTTCCCCACGTCGCTCACGCAGCGTGGATTGGGGCTAAACTAGATGGCTAGGACCCACGAGCAGCAGCTTCCGCATCTCCTGCAGCTTTGCTCGTGAGTTCTAGTCATCCAGTTAATTAAATTAAGTCGCCGGAAGTGCGGAATTTACACGTGACTGCGGTTCGAAAGGATACCTTGCGGCCGCCATTTTTACCGCCCGTTATTCGGAGGATAGCCCAGTTTTCTATCAACCTTTGCAGTCCACGAGATACCCAAATCTACTCCAGGAGCCGACAAAGATGACCACCGTAGATTGGGACCTGCCAGCCAGCTTCTTTAGTATCAAGATGCATCACCCATCTACAGTTATTGTGACCGTGTTTGGACCAGGAGCCGCCTCTAAAGCTTCACTTTCCTGGCTGACCATTGCCTTCACAGGCCCCGGCGGAGTGCCACCCGGCGGTATCGTCGAACTCTGCAGAAAGTCACGTTCTATTTAACACCCTCACAAAGGTTGCTAAAGACCACCAGCTTCATGAGTTGAGTTAAGAATTGACATCACAGCACTCGGGGCATTCGCAAGCGTGCTCCGTCTTCATCTTCAGCAGCCAGCACAGAGTTCTAATACTGATGGTACCAGTCACAATCTAATTATATTCCGTCTTGCCTTTCCTCTTAGTGTAGTTAGCCGGCCAGACCCTCTGGTTAAACCCATGTGCCTCATTCTCTCCAGGTCGTAACAATCTTGTTTCTCTACTGTTTCCGTTGCTTGTTCCCAAAGGACGTTGACCACATCTGCCTTGTCATGTATCAGTTCAGCACCCAGTGGTGCAGGTTAAGTCAATCTGTCTGCCTGTTCATTGCCCACTACGACGGCATGGCCTGGAGAAGAGACCCACACTTTACTGTAGAAGGCGTGGATATCGTTCTCCAGCACGCCGAGACAAAAAACAGTCCCAATCAACTGGGTGCCAATTGCGGCAACCGAGGACTAATAATTTCTGTACTCCTGATGATGATGACGTTCAACCCTACCAGGACATTACACTAAGCGATAAACTTAAGGTAACACAAAGTACCACCATTCGGATAAGATCACTCGGGGACAGGTCCCAAAAACCCCATTCAACTCACAGGTTGGGGTATATTAGGGCCCCCGACAACAGCCATGGCGGGGCCTTAAAACAACAACAAAACTGCGTCTAACATTTGGGACATACGCTTTTGATTGATCTGTTCCCATCGCTTTCAAATCCAACTGTGACTCGCTGCAGCCCACGGCCGGTGTTTGAAACCAGGCGGTTCCCGGGTTCACCTAGCCTCTGGGAAATGGGTACCAGAGTTCACTCTAGGGTAAGTGGAGGAACGTCGCTGTAGCTATGGAATTTCGTGCGGACGGCGACACTATTTGGTCTATAACCATGTGCAATGGACGCTGGTTCGCATTTACCGACTTTCACCTCTTACCCTAAAAAAAAAAAAAAAGCCCTAATGACAGGGCTGCCAATGGGATTGTTTTGAAAAACCCAGCTAAGATAAACAAAAACCCAAGAAATACATTAGCAAAAAAAAAAAAAAAAAAAACGCCCAGCTGTATCTTTCAGTCCTGCCAACTGAACCACGGTACATTTTCGGGGAGTCCCCCTCGAAAATAGGTTACTGGCATCGTTTTCATGTTGCATTGTGTGACATCTTAATATGTTTACAAAGTCCTGTGTTCTAAATGTATTCGTATTACAAATCTACAAGCGGATATTGTAAAGTGGATATACAGCAATTTTAATTTTAATTCACGGAAGACAGTCGTGTTGTGATGTGTGTGTCACTGTTTCTAGTCAGTAGTTCGGATTTCTGGGAACTGGCTGTTTATTACTTTTCTACTTTAAATGTAGAAATCTTACTTTTAGGGATAATACAAACAGGTAATTTAGAAGCCATATCTGGAGAATATCGACAGTTGTCAGGTGCAAACTATCTTGTGTTTGAATAAAACTATTGCTTTCATATTGACTATGCATAAATGGTGCAACCACACTGTGGATAAATTGTGTCAAGATATTTCGCTCTAGGTAAGTGGATGAAAATAATATTTAATTTACTAACCTCTCACAGCAAGTCACTCTTTGCCTCTTTACTAATTGTTGACTAACAGTATAATTATATGTTGTAGCAGTACGCTAATAATATTAATCCTTAACCATTTGACTTATGCTTCGCGAACACTGGCTTTAAACTCTTGCGGAAACTTCTGGTAGTTCATCCACTTCTTTTGCATATTTGTAGTTCTACGGGCTGTTAATTTTTGTAAACTGGCTTTTGCTTTGCTTCGCAAACACTGGCTGTAAACTCTTGCGGAAACTTCTGGTAGTTCATCGACTTCTTTTGCATATTTGCAGTTCTAGTTAATTTTTGTAAACTGGCTTTTGCTTTGCTTTGCGAACACTGGCTGTAAACTCTTGCGGAAACTTCTGGTAGTTCATCGACTTCTTTTGCATGTTTGCAGTTGTACGGTCTGTTAATTTTTGTAAACTGGCTTTTGCTTTGCTTCGCGAACACTGGCTGTAAACTCTTGAGGAAACTTCTGGTAGTTCATAGACTTCTTTTGCATATTTGCAGTTCTACGGTCTGTTAATTTTTGTAAATTGGCTTTTGCTTTGCGAACACTGGCTGTAAACTCTTGCGGAAACTTCTGGTAGTTCATCGTCCTCTTTTGCATGTTTGCAGTTGTACGGTCTGTTAATTTTTGTAAACTGGCTTTTGCTTTGCTTCGCGAACACTGGCTGTAAACTCTTGCGGAAACTTCTCGTAGTTCATCGACTTCTTTTGCATATTTGCAGTTGTACGGTCTGTGTTAATTTTTGTAAACTTGTTTTTGCTTTGCTTCGCGAACACTGGCTGTAAACTCTTGCGGAAACTTCTGGTAGTTCATCGACTTCTTTTGCATATTTGCAGCTCTATAGTCTGTTAATTTCTGTAAACTGGCTTTTGCTTTGCTTCGCGAACACTGGCTGTAAACTCTTGCGGAAACTTCTGGTTGTTCATCCACTTCCTATACATATTTGTTACCAATTAATTCGCAATGGTAAGGAATTGATTTTATCCAACACGATGAAACTGGACAAATTTGTTCGTGCTGTTTGTACCTTGAGGATACATATTTAGTAGTGCTATAAGTACTGTTAAGAAAACTACTCTGGGTGAAAAAATGATTGCACATATCAATTTCATACTGATTGTGCTTGTTTACTAATTATTAAATAACAGTATAATTATATGTTGTAGTAGTCTACTAATAATAATAAAAACCATCAATTATTTATATTTATGTTATGTATGATATGTGTATGTTTCATAGTTTCATAGCAGTATTTGTATGCGCTAAATTTGATAAAGTACAAATGTCACCCCCCCCCCCCCCCCCCCCTTCCCCTCCGATGCAACGATACCCTCTCTGAATCAAAGAGTTAGCACTGATATTTCTTTACTTTTGCTGGAACAACTTTTAGTTTTCATCTAAACGTTTTTGATGTTTATGTTCATGTTGACTGTAGCAAAAGCATTTTTGTTTGTCTGTAAGAGCCTTTATTGTTATATTTATTCGGCACACTTATTTACCTTAAAAATGACGTATAGTTCTATAAAATATGTAGAAAATTAATGAAACTGTAGTTTAATTTGTGTATACATCTCCTCGATAAAAACTGTTAACACAGAAGGACTCAATTCTTGCACAAGAACGGGAATCCGCGTTGACCCAGTTGGCCTATTTATATCTAAAGATGGCCGTGATCTAGCTTATCACATGTCAGTTTACCACTCAATAATGCAGAACCGGCCATCTATCTGCCTGCTCATTTCCCTCACAAAAGCATAACCTTATATTGTTGAAGAAGGTTTCCAGGACCTTTTACCAGTGTGCTTCTCATCCTTGAGATGTTAACCCTACAGACTGCAATCTTGGATGGGAAAATTGAAAATAAAAACGTAGGAGAGTGATCGTGTTATGACACACAAAGGTTTTGAGGTTTAAAACAATGGATCAACAGCATGGCACATGGGTAGTAACCTGTAAGTGCTCCGTTCTTCTAATTCAAATTAGAGTCCGAAGAAGCACAGCACAATGCACAGACTCTGTAGCACCGGTAGCACACAATGAGGGATTAGACATGGGAGCACCAGAAAAAGGAGTGTTTAGGAGCTTAACAATGATAAATTATGTCTATCACCTCTGCTAATCTCTAATTCAGGGGTTGAAAAGAGGTCTCAGTACTCCACAGGGCACAGATTAGGAACTTTAGCAATAATGCATTATTCACAGTCTGCTTATTGTTCTTTCATCTGTATCTTTATGGAAACAAAAACAAATACAGAGGTTCTAGAGGGACTGGATATGATTAAGGAAAGAAAGTCGGGACTAAGGGGAAGAAAGAAAGGAGAACAAGAATTAAGATGAGATATAGAGGAAAGAAGATAGCAGGAAGGGGGTGCGGCCATCCCAGATGTCATCAATTTGGGAGGAAAAAGTGAAGGGATGACAAATATGTTTCTAAAATTAAACATATACTTCATATGTGTTTGTGTGTGGGGGAGGGAGAGGAGTGTTGGACATGAAATATTCTGCACTGGTCAAACATAACCTTGCTAGGCCAAATGGAGGTATGGGAGGGGGGGGGGGGGGAGGAAGCGGCAAATACAAAGAGAGAGGAAGACAGTGACAGACAGGCAAAGAGTGTGGGATAGGTAGGACAAAAAAGTGGAGCAGGTAGGGAAACAGACAGAGGCAAATGTAACACACAAAAAAGTAAACATCCACCAGGCTCATGCTGACCCCCAAAACTGGACAGTTACTAGGAAAAGACAGTTATGGAGCAGCACATTTAGTAAACAAGAGGAAAAAAATAAAGGGGGCAGGGGACAGGAAAGGAGAGAGTAAAAGGAAAGATAGAGAAAAAAAGAAGATCGAGGGAGAGGGGAGACAATGCAGAAGAGGGGAAGGAGGGGGCAAGAGGTAGAAGAGAGAAAGAGGGAAGGAGAGAGAGAAGGGGCAGAGATGAGAGAAAAGAAGAGAAAAGCTATGGGGGGATTAAACTGTTGATCGCCAAACACACTGTAAAATTAAACCAAGCTAAAAATAGAACTGTGAAATCTAGTTGACTTCACTTTGCTTAGCCCCACCATCTCCCAATGTAATCCTTGTTTCTAGAAACAAATACCCACACAGCACACAAGGCCAGCCGCTGCTTCCTTCCTTCTCCCTCCCTCCAATGACATGCACTGCTATCTGCTTGTATCCATGGGCTCCAACACAGCCCGCCCTTCCCTAGCCCTTAACAAGTCATTTCAGGTAAAAACAGCTGATAATCAATTGCCCTTATACCGGAAATGGTAAACATTTAAAACGAAGGTAGCCGAAAACAGCCAAAAATCGCAAGTTTTCCAATGATAGTTTGTTTTACTTCAATTCTACCATCGCCATGGTCAAAATTCCAAGTTTATTAAGGTCAGTATGTCTTTTTTCAAGGTCAAATTCCAGGTCAGGGCCACAATTTCCAGGTTAAATTCACGTTTCCAGGTCCTCTACGAACCCTGTTAAACTCTGCGCTAGCTGCTGAAAATGAGGACGGAGATTGCATTGGAATGTCCTAAGTGCTGCGATGTCTATCTCGACTCAACTCAACCTATTTTACAGATCTAGTGTAATTGTATGCAGACTGTTGGTTCCTTGCTTCTCAGGCAGATGCACACCAGCTTCAAAGGAAACACTCCTAATAAGTTGCTTTATGACATGCTTGTTAGGGAGCAGTGGGTCTGTGGTCTCCCCAGAACCCACGAGGTATCTCCCCCAGAACCCACACTGTTCTACTTGATTCAACCACCAGAGTGACAGAATATCATACAACTGTAGCTTTCATCCTTTCTCATACTTCATGCTGAAAACTGAGTCTTTAAATATTTTTAATCAAGTTCAATTCACATCAACAAAATTTTACATTTACATCCAAACTGGCCACACACACAAAAAATGCATTCCAAAATGTTTGTCCCACCAGTTCCATGTATTCTTCACAAAAGCTGTTTGCTGATTATCCTCAAAAGTACACTTGCACTCATTCTGAACTTTTATACATTCTTCCCAATCACATATCAGCTTTCTGAAATTTCTTACATTCTTCACAAGAACACAATATCAACGTTTTAAAGTAAAACAGCTTTCTAAAGTTGCATACGTCTTCTAAAACATGCATGTTTTCTAAATTTTAACAAAGATCAACATTTGGAAATTCTAAATACTATTTCTTTCCAAATCACAGCCTTCTGAAGTTTACTGTATCTTCCAAACCATCTGTTTTCTAAGATAAAATCTAAACATTCTTCCCAAAAATAAATTGATATTCAGTTTTTATTCAATACGTCTGCATTCTGAAGCTGTAAACATTATTTATGCTGAATTCAGTCAGTATACCCCCCCTCCCCCCACCTAAACTAACTTCTTCAGAGGAAGCTGTCAGAAATGCCCCCGCCCTCTCTCTCTCTCTCTCTCTATTTATATATATATATATATATATATATATATATTTATATATATATATATATATATAAACCTTTTAGAAATGTTTATGTACATATCAGAAACTTCTACACATGCTCGTACAAACACACACACACACATATATATATAAATAAAAGAAACTTTCATAAATGTCTCTTACGTGAACACTGACTTTCCAGCCAGTTCTGTTTTCTTCTACAAGCAGACAATGTTGATATAACATAAAAGTGAAAATGTACCAAGAGGTAAAGGCGGCCAGTGTGGTACTGACAACATCACTCATCATGTACTCACTGTTCTAGAAAACAAGGGGTTATAGATATCTCTAAGTAAGGAGACTGGTCCTCTGATTCACTAACCAAAAAGTTGTGGTGGCATAGTGGCTAGAGGCTCGTCTGCAGACCCAAAGGTCACAGGTACGAATTCATACTGAGTCTGATTTGTATTCAAAACTAACCCTGGTTCTGAGGCCGACCCACTCTAAAACGGGCACCAGGTTATATCCTGAGAATGAATAGCGGCTGACACGATGCCGACCACATCCTCCATCAAGTGCCAACCACATCCTCCATCAAGTGCCGACCGCCAATAAAAGGTTACTGTGGCATCAAATGTCCATGCACTATTGGTGTAAAAATGGTTCAGTACTTTAACTTTGCATACAATCCTATAAATTTTTTCAAAGATTTACTGATATTTTTCCTTCCTCTGTTTATGTTTTCTACATATGTACACGCCCCTACGACTGTTTCTCCTGTTTATCAACATTTTTTAATTCTTCTATCTTCCGTCTGATGGCTGCTTGTCGCAGCTCTTTGGCTCGATCTTCCTTCTCCACCTCGACCTTGACCTTCTGCCACTTCTGCACCATGGACGACATGTGCTTCTTCTTCATCATGATACTAGAGCCAGTTGCCAGGCTTTTCTGAAACAGATGATCATAAAATGTGTCAAACTCAGTATCATGTAAAGATATCAAACCAAACAAGAAGCAGAACCAGTCAGCTTCACATTTGACAAACGACAAGTGAGTGTTGTGGCTAAAAAACTTTAATCAGCACATCACATAAATATACAATATACCACAAACATAAACAATACACAAAATCATTAACATTTAATTGAAGTCCCTCTGGCATCGGGAGTCGCCGTGGCCGAGCGGCTAGACGCTCGCCGCGAATCGGAAGGTCATGGGTTCGCTCCCTGGTGGAGACGGACTTTTCTTCAAAAATGACCTTGGCTCCCAGGTCGACCCAGCCTTGAGTGGGTACCGGGTGCAATCCCGGGAAGTAGAGGCGGCCGGCGTGATGCTGACCACATCACCCATCTTGTGCCGTTGGTCTATAAAAATATAGGTCTAGCCCTATATGCCCTATACGCCTAAAGGCGTGGAAAGGGTCCTTTACTTTTTTACTTACCTCTGGCATCTCTGTCTGGCCAGCTGAACATCTGACGTGTATGACCACCGGAAATAAATACCAGCTAGAAAAATCAGCGAGTGGCAGGGGTCATAACTCAAAACTATTAGATCAAACTATGTTGGGTATTAAGTTCCCTAGTACCACACATCACAAGCTTTCCTGGCAGTTCAAAAAAAAAACATAATTTTCTTGATGTCTTACTACATCACAGACAAATCTTATATTAGGCCTCTGATCTTTTTGGAAGCTGCGGTGGCACAGTAGCTGGATATTCAGCTACCAACCCGAACATCAAGTGATCAAAACCATATCAGGTTTTTTTCAAAACTGACCTTAGCTCCCAGGAGGACCCAACCTAAAATGGGTGCCAGGTAATGCCCTGGGAAGTAAAGGTGGCCGGTGTGAAACTAACCTTATGAGCAACTGAGTGCTGATTAGTCTTTAAAAACATCAGTCTCTTTATGCTCGATGTTTTTCACTAGTTTCCACATGCGTGCAGGTATGACGGTTACTGAGGAAAGCAGATTTATGGAAGCCAGTGACCAGATTTTCTGGCTCAAAGGTAAACACTAAAATTGTTTTTGGAACGGCCGCACTATGGGTCCAAACAAAGGAAACCATAAGACAGACATGAATGAGAAAGGCCAAAGCTACTGGACTGGATTCCATCCATGATATTCAAACAATCACACAGGATACAACAAACCATGAGCCCAGGTCGTATAATAGTAGATAAGAAAGAGATTTAAGATTTTTTGCTACATCATAAATGGAGAAGAATCAATATAGTGGTCAGAAGTTGTACCAGCTTCACAATTTATATGCAAAAGTAATTTAAGTGATTGATTCATATAGTAGCGTGACTGTTCCTCTAATGTAGCTTAACTGTTCCCTAATATAGCTTGAGTGTACCCCTAATGTAGCTTGACTGTTCCCTAATGTAGCTTGACTGTTCCCTAATGTAGCTTGACTGTTCTGTTATGTAGCTTGACTGTTCCCTATGGTAGCTTGACTGTTCCCCTAATGTAGCTTGACTGTTCTGTTATGTAGCTTGACTGTTCCCTATGGTAGCTTGACTGTTCCCCTAATGTAGCTTGACTGTTCCCCTAATGTAGCTTGACTGTTCCCCTAATGTAGCTTGACTGTTCCCCTTATGTAGCTTGACTGTTCCCCTAATGTAGCTTGACTGTTCCCCTAATGTAGCTTGACTGTTCCCCTAATGTAGCTTGACTGTTCCCCTAATGTAGCTTGACTGTTCCCTAATGTAGCTTAACTGTTTCCTATGGTAGCTTGACTGTTCCCCTAATGTAGCTTGACTGTTCCCCTAATATAGCTTGACTGTTCCCTTAATGTAGCTTGACTGTTCCCTAATGTAGCTTGACTGTTCCCCTAATGTAGCGTGACTGTTTCCCTAATGTAGCTTGACTGTTCCCCTAATGCAGCTTGACTGTTCCCTAATGCAGCTTGACTGTTCCCTAATGTAGCTTGACTGTTCCCTAATGTAGCTTGACTGTTCCCCTAATGTAGCTTGACTGTTCCCTAATGTAGCTTGACTGTTCCCTAATGTGGCTTGACTCTTTCCTAATGTGGCTCGACTGTTCCCCTAATGTGGCTTGACTGTTCCCCTAATGTAGCTTGACTATTCCCCTAATGTAGCTTGACTTCCCTTAATGTAGCTTGACTGTTTCCCTAATGTAGCTTGACTGTTCCCCTAATGTAGCTTGACTGTTCCCCTAATGTAGCTTGACTGTTCCCCTAATGTAGCTTGACTGTTCCCCTAATGTAGCTTAACTGTTCCCTAATGTAGCTTTGACTGTTTCCTAATGTAGCTTGACTGTTCCCTATGGTAGCCTGACTGTTCCCTAACGCATATCGTGATAAGCTTCTTACCTTGTCTTTCTTCTTCTTTTTTGCAGCCTCTAAAGATGCCTCACTGGATTCTGTGGCCACCTCTGCTGTGGGCGGAGCATGTTCTAAAGGCGGGGCTACAGGGAATAATGGGTTGAATGAAGCTTGAGGTGGTGCAACCATCTGATTGGTAGAGTAAAATTCAGCCATCAGATGGGTGTCCGGCTGTAGAGAAAAAACACATACACATATGGTCCCATCATAGCATCACAGAATTCAAATGCAGCATATAAAATGTATACTCCCGTCTATGACACAAAATCCGATGAACAACTATGCCTAAAAATATGTGGGTTAATAGGGGGATGACAAAGATAATGGAATAAATCAAGCAAATGATCAACTACTCCTTTAAGGAGTGAAATCATGCATTTATTTGAACAATGATGTAGAAAAGGATGAGGAAACAGAAAGATATATAAAAAATAAGTTAACAAAAGCACTTTCGCATAACTGAAAATTATAAGGAAATGCAAGTACGAAAGTTAATAATATTGAACTCTAAATGTCAAATATGAATTGTTGTATGGATCAATAATATAGAGAACTAAAACAATTGCTAAAAGACAGTAATCATTCACTAACTGCTGGCGACCCAGAAAAGAAGGGAAACAATGGTTAGACAGAATCATGAATGTGAAGAAAACTGAACAAATTCAAGCAAAGTTAGAGGTGAGGAAAAGATACTGCCACTGGATAAGACCAAAAATAACAAAATACTGCATCAGGTTTCAAACATTATGAACTTATATTTGAAATCTGACACACTTATGTTCATTAAGTGACATAGAAAACAATTGTAAAGCTGTGCAAACCCATTATGTCAGCTCTTGAAACTTAACTAAATAAAATCTGGTAAAAAATATGTAAAATGTACATCCGAGTAAACTGCATACAGCATGTAAATAATAAAGCATGTATAAATCATGTAAAGCTGTGTGAATCTTGTAAAGTTATATCAACCATGTAAAGTTGTACACTGTAGTTACATAATACCTCAAACAGTTATATAAAGCCAGTAAAGCTGTTTAACCTAAATAAAGTTATTGAAACATACACCAATGTAAATTTGTAAAGACTGCACAGTTGTACAGACTGTGATAAAGTTGTATGGACTGTAAAGTTGTAAAGACTGTAAAGCTGTTTAGATAAAATTGTACAGACTGTGTAAAAATGTATAGATTGTAAAGTTGTATAAACTGTCAAGTTGAATAGACTGTAAAATTGTAACACCCCATCGGCACAGGCTTTGAGTCCTAGGCCTCCTCTTAGTGCAATATAACACTATCTTCTGGAAAGACAGAAAGGTGCCAATCATCACAGACTGTGTAAAGTTGTACAAACTGTAAATATGTAAAGACTGTAAGGTTGTAAAGACTTTGTAGAGTTGTAAAGACTAAAGCTGTCAAGTGGTATCAATTGTAAAGCTGAGCAGACAGTAAAAATGAAAAGTTGTAAAGACTCTAATGCTATAAAGACTGTAAAATTCTACAGACTATAAAGCTGTAAATATCTGTACATTTGTAAAGACTGTAAAGCCAGTGTAAAGCTGTATTGACTGCAGCGTAAAGCTGCATAGACTGTAAAATTGTATAGATTGTGTAAAACGGTATCAACTGTGTACACTTACGTTCAAAGTCGTTACCAGGTGAGGGTTGATAATTATTTGAGGAGGTTTGGAGATAACGGCTGGATTGGTCACTTCGGCTACTTCCTCCGGGGCACTGCTGTCAACATGGGCCACCTCGGGAAGGTCCTGATCACAAGCCATATCTTCTTCCCCAGACTGAAGTGGAAATCCATCCAGATCTGCATCAAGTACTTGCGCAGCTGTAGCCGGACACTCTTCTGTAGCTACAGCACTGTTGCGATGACCAGTAGTGGAAGCATCCACTGGACTTGCTGATGGGCTGGCTGGCAGCACAGCCCTGCTGGGAGAAGGCATTGCAGACAGCGGTGTGACAACTGTGGCAGATTCCACCGGCTGAGGAGATAAATATCATGGGCATCTCAGGTGAGCAATAATTTGATTATGTTTGAGTTCAGGTAAAGACTTTAGGAAAACAATGAAAACAAGATAAACAGAAGGAAAATGCTTTGTAATGCCACATGTATGCTAGAATAAATAAAATATGTAATTTTTATAGTTAGTATATTACAAATGCTTTTGCTTTAACGTCCACAGACCATGTGGATCCATTGTTATCTATGAATAAAGACAAATCAACAGCCCTGGATCCAATTATCCATCTATGAAGACAAATCAACAGCCCTGGATCCAATTATCCATCTATGAAGACAAATCAACAGCCCTGGGTCCAATTATCCACGAAGACAAATCAACAGCCCTGGATCCAATTTTCCCTCTATGAAGACAAATCAACAGCCCTGGATCCAACTGTCCATCTATGAAGACAAATCAATAGCCCTAGATCCAATTATCCATCTATGAAGACAAATCAATAGCCTCAGATCCACTGGTAATGGATAAAGACACATCAACAGTCCCCAACAGATCCTAACTCCTGTTGGAGTGTGGACTGGTGGGAGTTCACACATTCTAGGTCATGCCATAGGAGGTGGGATGGTCAGTCCCCCTTACAGAAAATTGTAGAAATTATCTAGTGTCCATTTGTATGCCAGGTCAAGTCAGTTTTATTCATCATCATTATCCTTTAAAGGGTCACCACACGGCATTTTTTCCAATTTATGATAAAAATATCACTTTTTCAATGTGTTCGTTTTGTAAAAAAAACTTCAGCATTCGTAGAATAGATTACACACAAAATTTATGTCATTTGTAAACAATTTAGCTTTGAAAAGTTAATACTAAAGGCACCAACCCATGCACTTTTTAAAGATAAAAAAACAACTTTAAAAGTAAGTTTTTTCACATCTCTATATTTCTGTTTGTTGTGTGTGTGAAATCCTAAAATCTCAGCTAATAGAAAGACTAAAAACATTAAATTTAGTACGGATACTCATTAAACAATATTATAGGGACTGGTCTTTTTAAAAGTAGATTTTATAAAGTTTTTGTTTTTAAAATTTGATGATTGTCTTATGATGCAAGATTTTTTTTTAACTTTTCCAATAAACCTACAATTTAAAATTCTATGAAAAATATTTTAAAACATGTTAAAAGTAAATAAACTACACCTGTACCTCTAAATGGGATAAAAGGTCATGAATCTATCATCAATTGTTTAATATGTATGTTTGTTTTTGAAATTTTAGGATTCTAAAAACATGTTCCCCCCCCCCCCCCCCCAAGATGGCGGCTATTGCCATGACAACCATGATTTTTTCACACTTAAAGTATTCAAATGTAATAACATGCATCCCTTCAAATGACCATTATAACATAATTGCTTTAACTCCGTGAAGTGAAAAAAAAAAATTTTTTTTGCGTAGTGACCCCTTAATCAATTTCCATTTTCGCAAATAAGTGTCTTGGAAATTGGGAAGGAACCATTTCCATTTGAATGCTCAATAGGCATCAGTGGCTACTGTCATTCTGTGAGAATGTGGATAGTATTACATGTCATCATTCAACCTCTCTAAGGGCGCCCTCCTGCTTTCATGCCAGATCTTTTCAGATGTAGCACCTGTGTTGGTAGTAGTTGTGGCTGTATATTTTAAGATAACAAACCAATTTAGTTTTTATTAGTTCTGGAGAATCCGGCCACTTCTGAAGACTGAGCCTAGACCACTGTCTGAGCAGCTGTTAATAAACACATCGCAAATACCACCCCAGAATTAAAAAAATAAATAAATAAAACCACAAAAGAAACACAAAAGGAGATAAAGACCTACCGCTTCAATGATTTCCACTCCATCAAGATTGTAATCTGTGTGTTCCACTATCTCTACACTGGGGGATCTCTCGGCCCGATGTTTCTTCTTCTTCTTGCTCTTGCGGTGGCGGCGGTACTGCTGGCTTTCACTGCTGCTGTAGCTGCTGTTGCTGTGGTCCCTGCCTCGCCGCCGTTTTCGGTGGGAGTGGCGGGAACTGCCATGCTTCTCATATTTGCCTGCAATATTAGACCATAGTTAGCTTCCAATAACGACCTCCTGACTTCTTAAAAAATTACCTTGGCTTCCAGGTCATCCCAACCTTAAATGGGTCCAAGGTCAACCCACTTAAATGGCTCCTAGGTCAACCTAGCCTTAAATATAGATCAACCTAGCCTTAAATATAGGTTAACCTAGCCTTAAATGACTCCCAGGTCAACCTAGCCTTAAATATAGGTCAACCTAGCCTTAAATGACTCCCAGGTCAACCTAGCCTTAAATGACTCCCAGGTCAACCTAGCCTTAAATATAGGTCAACCTAGCCTTAAATGACTCCCAGGTCAACCTAGCCTTAAATATAGGTCAACCTAGCCTTAAATGACTCCCAGGTCAACCTAGCCTTAAATGACTCCTAGATCAACCCAACCTTAAATGGTACCAGGTTAAGTCCTTAAAGGTTAAAACAAAAAAATTATGCCTGTTGGCTGATTTACTATACAATATGGGTCTAGACCTATATACCCAACAGCCTGAAAGTTAGGGAAAGGGGCTTTTTACAGGAGCTTCTCTTGGCAGTGGTGAAACGTCGCAAGCTAGCTTGGTTTGGGCACGTTGTTTGATATGATTCAATTGCCAAGACTACTTTAAGGAACACTGGGACTAGTCAAAGAAGAGGACAAAAGAATCTGGAATGACAACATCAAGAAATGGACAGGACTAAGTTATCATACACTTATCCATCAAGCGGAAGACAGAAAGATGGTGGGTTTTATGTGCTAGTGCTTTTATCAATACACCTCCACGACCCTAGTGGGTCAAGGGTTATGTTATATTATTTTGTACCATTTGGGGTGGGATGTGTAATTTCGGAGTTAAAAATCTACCTAAAGTATTTCAGGATCTTTGTCGGTGCAAAGGATTTTGTACACTGCGCTGAGATTCTTCGGACTCAGGCTTGAGTTAGAAGTAGAACGGAGCACTTATGGGTTACACCCGTGTGCCGTGATGTTGATCCGTTGAATAGACATCTCAGTATGTTTACAATTTATGGAGCTTCTGAGGTCCCACATTTGGTGAAGAAAAGAACAGACCCAGTGCCCCCCCCCCCCCCCCCTCCCCATCAAGCATGTTGTGAAAGGCAACTAATCAGAGATGAGCTCTTCTTCGTTTGCGTTCACTGGCTGTAAACTTCGGTTGTTCATTCACTTTTGAACTTAAAAGTCCTCTTCCAGAACTCCAGTTTTGCATGCACATCCATTTTACAGATCTGGCTTTGTATGCAGACTGCTGGTTGCTCGCCTCTCTGGCATATGCTCTTCCACTTCGAAGGGAAAGACTCCCTAATTAGTCCAATTTTACGACATACCTGTTAAAAGAGCACACTGTTTCTATCCCCCACCCCGCATAAACAGGCCCCTGAACCAATACAAGGAAAGGATGTGACCGAACAGAAGGTGCAGATATAGCAGCCTAACTGTAAACTACAATACAAAGAAGAAGAAACTGTTAACACTTCACTTACTTTTGTCTTTATCTTCCCTCCTCCGGTGTCGGCTACTACCAGTGCTCCTAGATCTGTTATGATCATCTAAGCCTCTGTCACGAACCCTGCTTGTTGACTCATCACTATTCTCAGCAGGGGGTTCTGCAGCTTCAACATCTCCCTTGCTGTCCACCTCTGGATACTCCCACTGAATGCTATTTGTCACCTTGTTGCGGTAGTAGTATCGGTTGTTGGACCTATCCAAGGAAACAGGGAAAGAAAGCAAACAGGTTACTCTCTGCCCAAATCATATGTTTAGAAAACTGAAAGAATCAGCAGCCGTGGATTTCAAACACATTCACAAAACACCAGTCAAACACACAGGATCCAAACATCAATCTTCGCAAGGACTTAAAACTTACAACCAGACTCAATCAAATCAGACACAATCTAACAGACAGACACAAAACAAAACAAAAAAAGAATTAAAAAAACTTAAACCAGACTAGAGAAAAAAACTGAACAAACCTAAACAATAAAATCCATGCTGCTACTGAGGACTAGATGATAAATGGCAGAAAAAACATCCTGTTGTGCAACTGAGTTATTCTTAACAAAACAAAACAGCTATGAAAACATGGAGCACACAATACAAGATCCACCAGCTTACTGCGACATACATCAGCAGAATTTGCCCGACAATGGCATTATAAAAACGTTAAGTTCTAACAGTATCTAAAAAAACCTCACACTGATCCAACATTTTCTAAAGCAGCCCTAGTCCAACATTACCTACAGTCCTAGTTCAACATTATGTACAAATAAGAAAACCGACCATATCCAACATTAACAAGTGGATAATCTTTACCTCAGATGCTAATACTGCAAACAAACAAACAGTGCAGACATTAAACATCACATGCCCCTCCTAGTATAACTTAACCAACATCATATACATACAACAGAACCTAATCAACATCATACGTCTACAAGAGAGCCTCAACATCATATACCTACAACAGAACCTCACTAACATCATGTACCTACAACAGAACCTCACCAACATCATATACCTACAACAGAACCTCACTAACATCATATACCTACAACAGAACCTCACTAACATCATATACCTAAAACAGAATCTCACTAACATCATCTACCTACAACAGAACCTCACTAACATCACATACCTACAACTGAACCTCACTAACATCATTTACCTACAACAGAACCTCACTAACATCATTTACCTACAACAGAACCTCACTAACATCATCTACCTACAAGAGAACCTCACTAACATCATCTACCTACAACAGAACCTCACTAACATCATCTACCTACCTACAACAGAACCTCACTAACATCTTTTATCTACAACAGAGCCTCACTAACATCATCTACCTACCTACAACAGAACCTCACTAACATCTTTTACCTACAACAGAACCTCACTAACATCATCTACCTACAACAGAACCTCACTAACATCTTTTACCTACAACAGAACCTCACTAACATCATCTACCTACAACAGAACCTCACTAACATCATATACCTACAACAGAACCTCACTAACATCATATACCTACAACAGAACCTCACTAACATCATTTACCTACAACAGAACCTCACTAACATAATTTACCTACAACAGAACCTCACTAACATCATCTACTTACAACAGAACCTCACTAACATCATATACCTACAACAGAACCTCACTAACATCATTTACCTACAACAGAACCTCACTAACATCATCTACCTACAACAGAACCTCACTAACATCATTTACCTACAACAGAACCTCACTAACATCATCTACCTACAACAGAACCTCACTAACATCATCTACCTACAACAGAACCTCACTAACATCATTTACCTACAACAGAACCTCACTAACATCATATACCTACAAGAGAACCTCACTAACATCATCTACCTACAACAGAACCTCACTAACATCATATACCTAAAACAGAATCTCACTAACATCATCTACCTACAACAGAACCTCACTAACATCATTTACCTACAACAGAAACTTACTAACATCATCTACCTACAACAGAACCTCACTAACATCATTTACCTACAACAGAACCTCACTAACATCATTTACCTACAATAGAACCTCACTAACATCATTTACCTACAACAGAACCTCACTAACATCATCTACCTACAACAGAACCTCACTAACATCATCTACCTTTAACAGAACCTCACTAACATCTTTTACCTACAACAGAACCTCACTAACATCATCTACCTACAACAGAACCTCACTAACATCATTTACCTACAACAGAACCTCACTAACATCATATACCTACAAGAGAACCTCACTAACATCATCTACCTACAACAGAACTTCACTAACATCATATACCTACAACAGAACCTCACTAACATCATTTACCTACAACAGAACCTCACTAACATCATTTACCTACAACAGAACATCACTAACATCATCTACCTACAACAGAACCTCACTAACATCATATACCTACTACAGAACCTCACTAACATCATTTACCTACAACAGAACCTCACTAACATCATCTACCTACAACAGAACCTCACTAACATCATTTACCTACAACAGAACCTCACTAACATCATCTACCTACAACAGAACCTCACTAACATCATCTACCTACAACAGAACCTCACTAACATCATATACCTACAACAGAACCTCACTAACATCATATACCTACAACAGAACCTCACTAACATCATTTACCTACAACAGAACCTCACTAACATCATTTACCTACAACAGAACCTCACTAACATCATCTACCTACAACAGAACCTCACTAACATCATATACCTACTACAGAACCTCACTAACATCATTTACCTACAACAGAACCTCACTAACATCATCTACCTACAACAGAACCTCACTAACATCATTTACCTACAACAGAACCTCACTAACATCATCTACCTACAACAGAACCTCACTAACATCATCTACCTACAACAGAACCTCACTAACATCATATACCTACAACAGAACCTCACTAACATCATTTACCTACAACAGAACATCACTAACATCATCTACCTATAAGAGAACCTCACTAACATCATCTACCTACAACAGAACCTCAACAACATTACACAGCAACAAAAACCTCGCCTGCACATACCTACAACAACAGAACCTCATCAACATCATAGAACAAAGAAAGAACCACACCAGCATCACACAGCAACAAAACAAAAACTCATCAACATCATATAGCTACAACAGAACCTCACTAACATCATCTACCTACAACAGAACCTCACTAACATCATATATCTACAACAGAACCTCACCAATATCAATGACAGAACCTCAAAATCACAAACCAATGGTAGAACTTAACTTACATATACCCATAACAGAACTTCACTAACAACAAATTTCATACACCAATGAAATAACCTCACCAACAAATATTAAACTGAGCCAAACATTTGCTTTTATGAAATGAACACATGAAACAAGCTATACCACTTAAACAAAATGTAAAAGTCAGTTTTTGTATTTATAAAATTAAAATTTATGGTTTGAAATTTAGACACTTGTTTTAAAAAATGCCGTTAAAATATGAACAGCTGTATACAAAAAAATGATTTACACTAAATGTATAATAATATCACTAGACGGTTCTAAAAAAAAATTATCTGGCTTGCATCAAACAACCAGATGAGATGTTCAAGATTGGTAGCTGCACTGTAATTTTGTGTGTGTGTGTGGCACCAAGCAATAGTTGACGTTTACTCAATAAGCATGCTTAAGAAGATCCAAACTGGCAAACTCCAACAGAATGGGTTAATGGGATCAAGAAGTCCTGCCTCAAGAAATACCTTTGCAGTACACACCAGGATATGACGGGGAGCAAGAAAAGAGCTGACAGACTGGCCATATCTGCAGTGGTTGATGGAGGAAGAAGTATGGACATGGCTGTCATACCGAATGTGCTGAATTCCGAGATGTTGAAATGAAGAATCAGCAATAAAAGAACCATCTGTGGGGAAACAGGTATTAGACAAGGATAAGCATGCAGGAACTGGTTGTGAGACAAAAAAGTAGATCTGCCAGTCAACCCCTACTGGGTACATTGAGCATGAAGACACTCAGAGGGCTGCTGCACTGGAGGACAGAGCACGAACGGGTCGGACAGAAATGCCAGGATGTTGATATAGATAATAATCAACAAGTAATGGCTGAAGTTTGACATTTACACTATACAAATATTATTCATTTTATCATCCGCTGAAGCCAGAAATAGGACATGCGGTTCCATTCAAGTAAACTACAACATCTGCTGTGTTGATAATAATTTCATGTTTCTAATGGCCGCAATGTATACATTTTTTTTATGAAACTGAAAATTTATGCAGGTTACCTATCATTTGGTGCAAACCAAACAATTTTAACTTTGCAACTTTTCCCAAAACTACACTTCTAAAATACAGATATTCTTACAGACATATCCTATAATTAGAATCAAATCAGCAGAACCTTATATTCACCAACATGCCATTTTAACAGGCTGTAACAAAACTTGCAAAACCAACAAGACAATGGACAACCCACAAAACAAATCATTGAACACAATTATTTTACTGTAATAAATACAAATAATTCAGCATGAGCTTTATTTTAAATTAAAAAAAAAAAATGACTGAAAGTGAGAAAAATGTGGCGCCTAACATGGTCTCCCTTCTCCTAACTTCTCCAGGTCAGAGTCTAAACCAGCTGGTGTAGGAAACATGTGACATGACGGCTCGTCTGTCACCTGAAAAACAGCAGGTCTGGAAACCTTGGTTAGGAACAATGATTAGCCTCAATCAAATGTATTCACTCGTTATAAATATAGTTATATGTGGTTCGAGACGAGGCAGAGAGGGAGGGAGTAGATGACAGAGGGAGTTTGTCAGGGAGGGTAACAAGAGAGAGGTAAGAATGAGAAAAGAAGGGGCAGAATGACAGGAGAGGAGGCAACAGAAGAGTTTCTAAGGGAGAGAAGAAAGAAACAATGGAGGGAAGGGGGATAGAGTGCACAGAAAGAAAAAGAGAAATGAAGAGAAGATTGCCATCAGTAAATGAGGGAATGAGGAAAGGAAGACTGCTGAAAGAAAATAAGAATAAGAGAAAAGACCATAAAGAGAAAATGAAAAAAGTGAGTAGAAATGAAACACAGAGGAGTCAGAGTTGACTGAAAGTGAGAGAAATGGTGGAAGGGGGAGGTAGTTGGGAGGCACACACACAAAATATTAATACAGATACATGGAAGTCAAAGGCAGTTCATGGCAAATATTGCATTTTCTAGTACCAGTTTTCAAAAGGTTTGGACTACCCTATAGATGTACTGATGTGGGGAAAGTAATTCCGGCTCAGCCGAGAAATGAACAGGTACCACTCCTTTAGTAGACAAGAGCAGAGACATGACTAAATAGTTCTAGAGAGAGAGAGAGAAAGATAAAAATGGGGGAGAGGGGGGGGGGGGTTGTGTGTGTTTAAAAAAAAGTAGACTAAGGCAGGAAGACTTTTAAGAGAGCTAAAATGCAAGAAGACACAGTCCAACAGAGAGAGACACACACACATACATTGAGACAGACAGACAAGATGAACAAGCACAATGACAGACAGCCAGCCAGCCAGCCAAAGCACATGAATAAACAAAAAAGGCTTTTGTAAAATATAACATACTTTTCTCCGTCTGTTCCATATTTCCAGGGCAGGGCATCACTTCCTTTTTATAATTACTGAAGGTTGTTTTTCTGTCATTTAGCCCCCACTGGAGCACAGGCCCTGAAACAACTCATGCCAGGCTGGCCAATTTTTTGCTATTTCCTACAACTCTTGATACATATCTTGACTGGCTGAGTAAATTCTTGCTTCCCTTTTTGACTTGTCCAGGTGTTGGCTTTTGCAGCCTAAACTTTGTACAGATCAGGGCGGCCAACCCCAGGACTATATCCTCCAGTCGCCTCTTATCCTCTGCCTGGTAAGCTGCATTATTTCAATATTTTGGTTTCCTTGAGGGTCTAAGTAACACAGAGACAGCTTACAGTTAGAAAACACTCAACAGGGCTTGAACAAATGACAATCATAAATTGACTGGAACACAATGAGTTAAAAGAAAGTCTGTGCCAGGTCAGGTTAAACAAAGTCTGAGTCAGAGTGAGTTAAACTATTCACTAAAGCTAATGCATGTTTAAGTTAAAAAATTGTAACAGAAATTGACTGAGTTCAGGACAAGAAAGAAAAAAACAAGCAAACATGTTTTTTTAAAAACATAAAAGAACAAAAAGAACAGCAAATAATAATTTTAAGGCACTTACTTTATGAGAATGATTTTCTCCTTCCATGAGGTTTAGAGGCTGGACTTAAGCAAACATGATGATTCAACAAAATACGTTGTGAAGCCAGGCTCAATGAGTTGACAGCCAGCACACCATCCAGGCAAGCCTGAGCATGTGTTTATGATCATAGTACGGCTCCAGAGTTTTGTTCGTTACAAATGTTCACAACACAATCACAGTGAAACACACAAAACTTAATCTGCCTTGAAAAGTAATGCATGATGGACCGGCAACTTTAGCTAAACTGAAATCTATGCTAATCTTTAAAATTGGACCTAGCATTCGAATAACAGAAACCTCTAGAGAAATTACAGCCGCAGTATTTTTAACTTTAATGTCTGAACTTTCCAATCCTACTTTGTACATATATTAAATTTTTTATCTTTTACAGAAAACAGGATTTACTTTTCCGGGAGCTTGAATCAGAGTTCTTGTAGATACAAGTTACACATCTCACTGTCATAATTTAAGGGAACTCTCTCAGGAACAACTGCCGACAGCTCTCAATATTTAAAGGATCAATTTATCAGCTGTCAAATTATTTCAACACCAAAAAACACAAAATTAATGTTTAATTGGTGGAATTTACAGGAACTGAGTTAATTTTGTGTCTGCAGTTAAAAATTTATTGAGTAACATTATCAATGTAGGCCTTTCAAGGGACACATACGATTTATTCTGGGATATGAAGTCAACAATTTAACTAATCCTGTTTAGACAGTTCATGTGGATTTCTAACACTAGTACGAGACTCAAACCATGCCTTACCAAGTAACTTTCCCAAAGACAGTAATGGGTGCACATATCGACTAATGCGAGCCCCAGATGTTTGAAAATGATACCAGACACAGTATCACCATCACTGACCTAAGATTAAGTAATGTATAACTACTTCACATTATAATCAGCGAATATAACAAGGTGTTAGTTGTTGGAGAACTCTGGAGTTTTATAAATGAGTTGCTTGGAATAATATTCACTTGAAAATGTGATGACTTATTCAAGGAAATAACAAGGAACGGATTAACACGTTTCAAAAGGTCATTTTCAGTAACATCTATGCCAGGTCCATACATGCGATTGTCTGAGAGCGAAGGAAAGTCTAGGGCTGCGTACCTGTCCCATTGGCAAGCCCATCCTTCTGGCACGGCGTTGAGTTCATACTGTTCCAGCAGCTGCTCGGCTGTCTTTAGCTGTTCATGGAAGTACTGGGTGGAAAGGCCGCCCGCTGTCCAGTCTGTGAACCTAGTCTGTGGCAAGAGAACATGTAACAGAAAGGTATGTTAAGATCATGCGGAGAAACAGAAATTTAAAAAAAAAAAGACAAGTGCATGCCCTACAAGAATCTCTGACCAGGCGAACAAAATTGCAGATCAGGTAAATAACATCAAACTTAAGGAGGAATGAGGAAAAATATGAGGAAAGTGAATTAAAAATGGTTCTTTATTAATATCCTACCCCAGATGACTTCACATGATAGTCCAACATTTTAGAGGGTGGTAAGACTGGGTTTTCCAGCTTTCTGATATTTTAACGACCCCAAAACATAAAGAACTGGCCCTAACCCCAACCCTCCTACGTCCCACGAGAGAGTGCAGCCCAGGTCCCACGATTGCATGCAGCCTATCTACCGCTCCCCCCTGAAATATTAGACTGTCAGGCGACCTGTGGATTTTCCATTTGGTGTAGGATGTTAATAAAGCACCTTAAAATTATTTTTCACCAAAAATAATTATATGTAGGTTAAATATGCCAAATGGCTGGCACCACGCCAAATCGTATAAGTGCACCTGTAAGACTGTCTTTTGTCACTTTACAATATATCTAAATTGAGTCCAATGTTTCAATAATAATAATCTTTGTCAGAAACAACACAGGTGCGGCTAATAAGACAATTACTGTAACACACAATACCCTGAACACCCAACACAACCATATAAAATAGTTTCTGATCACTGGCTCCCACAAAACAAAAGAAGAGACAAGAGAATCAAAACTTATTATAAATAATACGTAGAAGGCCTAAAAGGGAGTTGCAGGGGATAGTTAAGACATGAGTACTTGAGGGCCTATGCTCCAAGGTGGGTAGAAGAATGCAAGGATAACACCCTGTGTCACTTAGAACAGATTTGACAGGGGTACCACTAGCTGACAGGTTCAGGCAAAATCTTTCTGATGTGCAGAACAGTGTCTTCAAACTAGTGCCAATTTTTTGTATTTCTCAGGACCACCACATCAAGTCTAGCCACTCCAATGACAGAGTCTGTGAGTCCCTCGAGAATTGCTATA
Source organism: Candidula unifasciata (assembly GCA_905116865.2). Taxonomy (NCBI): domain Eukaryota; kingdom Metazoa; phylum Mollusca; class Gastropoda; order Stylommatophora; family Geomitridae; genus Candidula; species Candidula unifasciata. The sequence goes on along the minus strand of CAJHNH020000224.1, from coordinate 787,364 downwards.
TTTATCTAACAGTTCACTTGTCGTTTGCGAAATGTGATAATGTTCATTTGTAATATGTGATATGTGATAATGTTCATTTGCCATGTGTGATATGTGATAATGTTCATTTGTCATTTGTAATATGTGATAATGTTCATTTGTCGTTTGTGATCTATCTGATATCTTTACATGAGATTTAGACAGTGTATGCACGGAGAACTCCCTGAAAGATGTTTCCATCTTGCTGTGGTAGGGCATGTTTGTATTTCTCAACGACCCTGAGCTATGTCAGCAGTAGGATAGCTAAGAGCCGCGTCTTCAAGCTGGACAGGTCACAGGGAACAAAAAGAGACATCCTGGTCCTCCAGTAAGGCGGGGGGGGGGGGGGGGGGGGGGGTCAGCAGCCCTATCTTTGTAAAAACCCTATTTCATCACAAAGCAGACATCTGAGCCTCAAAATTGGATCAGAGAGATGAATAAAGGTGGGTGGTATCTGCAGCAACGAATCTCAAGGGTTCAGAATGCTGAAGAAGAAGATGATCAAAGTTTTTAGAGATACCTGAATAGGTAAAGTGGACACAAAGAAAGAAAGCTAGACACAACAACCTGATCGTTTACATTTTCAACAGGTATAATTTGACATTCATCAAGCCACATGATACAAGCCACCTGCAACTTTATCTTTGACCTGTTAGTCAAGTAGTTACCTGTAGCTCAATGAACAACACTTGCAGCCGAGACAGATTATCTGTGGATATATCTAGGAACTCCAGCTTGCTCAAGGCCAACTCAGCCATATTTCTTATGTCAGCCTGAAAGTACAAAGAATGCTCGCTATAATGAAATATAATAAACTAAGTTATATAAACTAAACTAAATATATATATATAAAATTCCTTTATATGTGTGTGTGCATGTATATACATTCAGGAGGTGGCTTCAAAAAGTTCCAGGAATTTGCGTAGTGACTATAAATATGTAACAAATGCAATTAAAAAAAGGTCCCGTTTCCACTCCTTTAGATGTATAGGGCATATAGGGCTAGACCTATATTTTTATAGACCAATCAGCACAAGATGCGGTCAGCATCACGCCGGCCGCCTCTACTTCCAGGGACTGCATCAGGTACCCACTCAAGGCTAGGTCGACCTAAGAGCCAAAGTCATTTTTTTAAAAACAATGCAATTATTTAAACTACATTTTCTTCAAAAAACAGTTCCCTTTTGCCAACTACACACTCCTGCCAAGGTTCATTCAGTTGTGAGAAACATTCCTGGAACTCATTCTTCAACACTTATTTCAGTTGTTCTGTCGCAAAGGCAATAATGTCCTCAGCATTTATGAATCGCTGCCCTACCAGTGCCAATTTTAGGTGAGGAAACAGGAAAAATATCCACCGGTGCCGGGTCGGAAGAATATGGAGAAAATTCCAGCGTAACAACATTTTGCGTTGCGATGTACTCCCTCCCTGGTTGCAATCGATGTGATGGCGCATTGTCATGCAGCAGAAACCAATTGTTTGTTCTCCATTTTTCAGGGTGTTATCTTCTGACTGCATCTCTTAGATGAAAAAGGATATCAATGTATATTTACTTGATATCTGTTTGGCCTTCAGGAATGAAATCACGGTAGAGAATACCTGGGAACAATCCTTCGCTGTCTAATCTTACATATTCCAAAAATGATGACTGTACAACATAAACCAACACAATACAAAATATGACTAAGTACAAAAAGCAATGACACAATATCATACAGGTACACATATTATAACCATAAAGCACACAACTACACATCTCAACACACAACCGTACAGTCCACATCATGGGAATAAATCACTTTCATAACTCACCACAAGTTTCTCATCCTCACAATGGGAAATGTCTTCTATCTCAGCCACCATGGGCAACTTTTTTCACCGGATCAGCAACACTTTTGGGTACATCACTTGTCTCTAAACCTGCCATAGATACTGACAGCGTTTTTTTACAATCAATTTACATTCAACACGAGAGGGGGAAAAAAGTAGGCAAGCAAGAGTTAAAGACAGTGATACAAGTGGGAGGATAATAGCAAGCGACAGATGAACAGTGGTATAAAAGAGCATACAACATGAGTGAGAGACCGAGAATTTTGTAGATGAATTACCGCCAACCTTCAGCGTGATGATGACTGATTGATCGACAAGCAGGTAACTACACATCTGGTCATTTTAAACAACTGGAAACATTTCTGTTGTTAGAGTATTTGTAGGAATATGTGTGAGGGAAAGATCAGATTCCTTAAAGAGACAAGTAAAGATCAGAAAATATGCTCATCACCATCAAGTATTTCAGTACTGGCCACCACCATCAAGTATTTCAGCACTGGCCACCATCATCAAGTATTTCAGCACTGGTCACCACCATCAAGTATTTCAGTACTGGCCACCACCATCAAGTATTTCAGCACTGGTCACCACCATCAAGTATTTCAGCACTGGTCATCACCATCAAGTATTTCAGCACTGGTCATCACCATCAAGTATTTCAGCCCTGGTCATCACCATCAAGTATTTCAGCACTGGTCACCATCATCAAGTTTTTCAGCACTGGTCACCACCATCAAGTATTTCAGCTCTAGTCATCACCATGAAGTATTTCAGCACTGGTCATCACCATAAAATATTTCAGCACTGATCACCACTATCAAGTATTTCAGCACTGGTCACCACCATCAAGTATTTCAGCACTGGTCACCACCATCAAGTATTTCAGCACTGGTCACCACCATCAAGTATTTCAGCACTGGTCACCACCATCAAGTATTTTAGCACTGTATTTCAGTACTGGCCACCACCATCAAGTATTTAGCACTAGCCACCATCAGTAGCCACCATATTCAAGTATTTCAGCACTGTTCATCGAGTGTTGTCACTCACAAGTGTACTTACCACCATCAAGTATTTTAGCACTAGTCACCACCATCTAGTATTTCAGCACTGGTCAACACCATCAAATATTTCAGCACTGGTCACCACCATCAAGTATTTTAACACTGGTCACCACCATCAAGTATTTTAACACTGTTTACCACCATCAAGTATTTTAGCACTAGTCACCACCATCAAGTATTTTATGTAGCACTAGTCACCACCATCAAGTATTTCAGCACTGGTCACCACCATCAAGTTTTTCAGCACTAGTCACCACCATCAAGTATTTCAACACTGTTTACCACCATCAAGTATTTTAACACTGATTACCACCATCAAGTATTTTAACACTGTTTACCACCATCTAGTATTTTAACACTGTTTACCACCATCAAGTATTTTAACACTGCTACCACCATCAAGTATTTCAGCACTGGTCACCACCAAGTATTTCAACACTGGCGTAGGTTGTCAGGTTTCCCATCATGTAATTCTACAGTTATCTGTCTTCTCTTTAAATTTGTGAATACGAGTTTGTGCCCGTCACCCTTGTCTGTACTGTTTAATATTACTGTTTTATTCTTTGTATTCATGTCTGTACATGCGGTTTTAGCAGCAATATTCACTTCTGTTTTGTGTCTGTTATACTGTGAAGCTGGTCTACTTTTTGTTTGGTATTATATTTTTTCATGACATCTTTAAATTTTAAGTAAACTATGTGTGCACATTAAAAAATATATTCTTGGTCTGTCTCGCCCCCCCCCCCCCACTTATTTTGAGCTCCATAAGAAACATGAGAATTCAATTATAAGCCAGCTGACTAGAACATACAGACACACTTACAACCATTCTCCGGACACTTGATCTGGGTACTAGGCGAGCTGGAAAGTATATGACCACTTATCAGTTCTCCTGAAGTCCCTGTGCCTACTATTTCACCTTTGACTTTTATCTCACTGTTGTCGGTCATTGACTGAAGCTGAATCTGTGGAAGACAATTCTACCAAGTTATATTTAAAACCACAAAGTTCAGACGGTAACGAACATATTTAACTCCTTACTACCAAGATAGCTGCTAAACTAATCTCGTGCCAGTGGATTAGGTGATGCAAGCACACTTTTTAATTCCGGGGTTTGATCATGCTGCGTGCGATTTGGTAGCAGACTGCTTTGCATTGGTTTTAATAGAGGTATTGAGAGCTGCCTGTTAAGAAAGCAATGGCAAACTACTGAACATAAAAGAGGCTAGTGAAATCACAAATAGTCAAAACAATGTTGTGGTTAGTTCTGCAATGATACATGGCTAAATAACATTTTAAAGTTTGCTTGTCTGGACGCCTGGTAGTTGCTGATACCAGGGTATTTGTGTGAGGTGCCAAACCATTTTATCTGTTGCTCTTTAAACCTTTTGTTCAAAATATCCTTTCAAGTAAAATCCCACAAAACCAGGAAATAAAATCTCCCTCAAATGCTATTTTTTTGGAAATGTAATCCTATCTGCAGTTCCTAAATACTGTGCAGGTGCAAAAAGAACCAACATCATTAACTAGGTGCCCCAGGGCCAAAGGGTTGATAAACTGTATGACTTCTTTCAATTCCAGTCTTCGTCTAATTTTATTTTTAATCGTTTCCTTTGTTACCCTAGCAGCTCTTAAAAATATCTCATCGGTCTTCTGATCATTAGTTGTAGTAAAGGTCTATGTTTGGGAACATATCCAGAAAACATATTATCCAGAATAACAGTTCTTACAAAATCTCTTACCTTCTTTTTCTCCAGTTTCTTCTCCAGGGCCAACTCCAATGCCCGGTCAATATCATCGATATCAAAGTCAATATCATCATCACAGACCTTTTCGGGTATCTCCACCACCTGGTCGAATGTTGCCTCAGACATGACCTCAGTAAGTGAAACAGGAACCCTAGACACCAACTCTGGACCAAATTTCTTATCAGATGATGAACTAGACAAAGGTGTTTTAGAGTCTGTCTTGTATATATCAGAGGAACTAGACATTGCTGTTTTAGAGACTATCCTGTGTTTCTTTGACTCTTTCTTGTTTTCCCTCTGTTTTATATGTGTTGGTTTGTCAGCTTTACTAACCACTGTCTCTCTAACTTCACCTTCTTCTTCTTCTTCATCACTGGCATATCCTACAATGTTGACACTTTTCAGTGATGCCTGCTCTACCAGACTACTTTTGTTTTCTGAGCGATTTTCAAGTATTTTCTTTTTGCTTTTCTCTGACCTACTTTCTTGTGGCGTGCTTCTAATCTTCTCAGATTTGCTATCTTGTTTGTGCCTGCTTTTTTCAGACCTGTTTTCATGCGTTTTGTTTCTAATCTTTCCGGAACTGTTTTCCTGTGTCTTACTTCTGATTTTTTCAGAGCTTTTTTCCTGTGTCTTATCTCTAGCCTTTTCAGAGCTGTTTTCCTGTGTCCTACTTCTACTTTTTTCAGAGCTATTTTCCTGCATCTTGTCTCTAACCTTTCCAGAGCTGTTTTCATGGGTTGTACTTCTTTTTTCGGAAATGTTTTCATGTGTCTTACTTCTAACCTTTTCAGAGCTGTTTTTGTGTGTCTTGTTTCTAATCTTCTCTGAGCTGTTTTCCTGTGTCCTGCTTCCACTTTTGTCCAGTGTTTTGCTACTTTCTGCAGCGTTTTGTTGAGACTTGCTTTTGCTCTTTTCCAAGCTGTTATCCTGAGGCTGGTTTTTCTTCTCTAAGCTATCTTCCTGCACTATGTGACTCTTTTCCACACTGCTTTCTTGTGTCTTACTTCTCTTCTCCACCCTGCTTTCTGATGTCTTACCTTCTTTTTCCAAACTAATTGCCATCTTACTTTCCTTTTCAAAAGTGTTTTCCTGTGTCTTGCTTTTCTTTTCCAAAATGTTTTCCTGTGTTCTGCTCTTCTTATCGGAGCCATTTACTGGTGTTGCGAGGGAAGCTTCTTGCCCTGTTCTGAGCATCTGAGTGTCCTTCTCCAACATCTCTGCATCATCCATCACCTCCGCTGAAGTCTCCAGACCCTTTCTGACTTGGTCATCTAGGACAACAGTGCCTTTATCTATGGAAGCAACATCTTTTATCTGAATAGACAGTGGCATGGGAAAATCTTCAGCGAACATGTCAATCACTTCTTTATGTCGAATCTTCACGGGTTCCTTCACAGGCTGTGCAACATCAACTGTGGAGTCTGATTTTGTTCCAGCAGGAGTTTGAGTGTCATCTGCTGCCCGTGTTGCCAAAACTGGATCCACTATAGCCTTCATAATTTCATTAATCTCATCTTCTGGATCCACTACAGCCTTCATAATTTCATTAATCTCAACTTGTGGATCCACTATAGCCTTCATAATTTCATTAATCTCAACTTCAGCAAAGTGAGATGCAACAGCAAGACTTGCTGAATCTATCATCTGTCTGTCTGAATCTGTGTCAGACTGGTGATCAGGTAGATTTGTAGTTGAATCTGTTTCAGGTTCATCAAGTATCTGTGATGTATTTTTCTTGAGATTAGAATCTTCCTCTTCAGTTTGGTCTTTTACTACTGCTACTTCTTCCTCTGGAGGAGGTGGTGGTGGTAGCGGTGACAAGATTAATGAAGATAAAGCTGTATTTGCTGATGCCTGCGCTTTTCCAAACTGTAATGAAACTTCTGCAGTCACATTTTGTAAGCCATGTGAAGCTGTAGAAGAGAGGTCAAGCTGTGGAGGATCTTCACTTATAGACTGTTCACTAGAGGGGGTTCCACCATGTACTTTGTCTTGGGAATCAATTACAGCGACTGATCCCAGAAGAGGCACAGGATCCATATTGTTGTCTTCATCACTATCATCCTGGTCAGACAAATATGGGACAATGCTGGTCAGCCTGCTTCCAGCAAGAAGGGTTACTGTCGAGGTTTCTGATAACACAGGTGGCTTTTTGGATTGTGGGACTTTTGGGGAGGGTCTGTCCTCGTCAGACTGTGAATCGCTGTGCCTGTGTTTGTGTTTCTTCTTGTGGTGACTCTTTTTCTCCTTCTTCTGCCTGTGATGCCTAGAATCCTGCCCTGCCTCTGGGCGAGGCGAAACACTTCTGGAACGTGTGGTGTCCCTCACAGTTCCATCAGGACGTTCTGCTGTTACTTTGGACAACCTGCCATCCACCACTTTGGAGAAGTCTGTGGATTTATCCCCATGCTTGGGGTGAACTAAACGAGTCACTGCATCACCAGAATCATTGGCTGCTGCCCTGAAACACCATAAAGAGAAAAGAAAATAGAATCTTCCAGTTACTTTCATCTACATAATGACAGACAATACTGTAACATGCATTTCCCCCTCAACAAAAACACAAGTGAATGTGATCAATAACGTAGCGATCTCCTTCTCCTTCAAGTTCATCCTATGTAAACTCCAGCAGAAAGTTCTGGCTGTTTGTCCACTTCTGGACTTTGGTCGAAATCCAAAACCTGAGTTTTGCAAGAACATCTGTGTCGACTGTTGGTTCCTCACCTCTCAGGGAGATCACTCAAACTTCAAAGAAAATTTAGTCACCTTTAATAATATATTTCCTAGTGGGTCAGTGGGTCTATTCATTATCCCCCCCCCTCCCAAAATAGAACCCAGTAACCCACATGAGAAGGAAATACACCATTACAGAAGTGAAAGTCAGGGTAATATAAATAAAGTATGTATTTTTCTGTGGTAAACATCAAGGATGTACTTATGTAAACAGTATGCTCCACTATAATCAGAGACTTAGCACAGTTATAAATAAATAAAGTACAAAGTAATGGATATGCTGCAATATAATTAACGGATCAGCACAAAGTAACAAATACACTGAGTACAAAGTAATGGATATGCTGAGCACACAGTAATGGATCTGTATAGTAAATATAGACTACATGACAGCTAATAAAAGGTTGCCATGTAGATGCATGAGTAGTTAGTACAAAGTAAACGATGCACTCAGTATAAGTAACATATGTCTTTTAGTTAAAACTAGCTGTTATATTTGAAAACAATGGTTCGAGCACCACACTGATTTATGTGACATTTAGCAACTGCAGGGGAAGTTTTTTAGGAGAATCAAATTCCCTACAATCTGTGAGCACTGTGTGATATTTAGATGCTTTTATATATTTTTTCCTGGGCTGTAGCTATTGTATAATTTTAAAACATTCCAGGATTTTTAGTGTAAGCAACTTGCACAATCTCAAACGCTAAACTACTAAGTCACAAACCAAGAAACTTTAGACAATATAACCAAGAGAAGATGGAAATGGCTTGGCCACATTAAGAGAATGAATCCTGAAAAACCTGCCAAAACAGCTCTCACATGGACACCAGAGGGAAAGAGAAAACAGGGGCGCCCAAAAACAACATGGAGAAGAACGATGGAAAGTGACCTGAGTGTGGCATCTTTGACATGGAAAACTGCACTGAAGATTGCACAGGACAGGAAAGCATGGAAAGTCCTCTCTGAAGCCTCATGTGCCACTAGGCACAATGAGAACTGACTAACTTGCATTTTTCCACATTTCACCACTGACTAGAATGTCAATGTGGAGAATCCATTAAAACCAGACACACACAAAAATATATATATATATATATACATAAAACATCGAAGACTTACATGGAATGTTTCTCTTTCAATTTCTGCAGCTGCTCTGGTGAGTACTTGGCAACCTTCTCCTCATACTCTCGATGCAGCAGAAGATACTGTGTGTACTCAGTAGGGATCTCCCATGTGACCTCATTAGTTACGGTATTCCAGTAATAGTAGTAGTGTGTGTTTTCATCTTTCACCATCTGCCAGTTTGTAGTGGGTTCTACACAACAACAAAAAAAAACAACATTTAATTTTTTTATTACAACCAAATTGATAAACATCCACTCATGCTATTAGAAGGTCACAATAAATGTTCTTCATTCTGTCTTTAAGGGTGGTTGGTTTGCTGTGTTGTGGCTTACAACTAGGCTGTGATATCTGCCCCTTCCGGTTCAAGACATCCAATTTCCAAAAAATCCCTATTTAGTCACCTTTTATGATAAACCTGTTAAGGGGCAATAAGACAACTTTTTTTCTTCAAAAAAAAATGGGGACAACAGATCCCCCTTCCCCCCCCCCCCCCTTTCCCCTTTTTTTTTTACAGTGGCATGAGTGTTTAGTTCATAAACCCAGAAGGCATTTTGAAAGTTAAAAAGTAGGTGAAAGAAATGATTTCACTGTATAAGATATTATTGAATATGGCTCAATGTGCCTCTGAGGGCCGTCGTTTACTCAGTGAGTACCCTGCAAACATTTAATTCCATAATCCCCATGGATTTCCAAAAACACTTACACACGTGACCCAACTTTAATCTCCAGAGTGTAAAACAAACTAATTCACCAAGATGCAGAAAAAAAAAAGCACTATATGAATGTAACAAAGTATACAAGGGTCTAATTTGACATGTATGTCTTACAAGACCGCCTATACTTTCAGACAGGGATGGGAGAGGGGGGGGGGGGGGGGGGTGTGCCCACAGCTGGCAATCCTGAAAGACAAACTATGGGGCACTGGTGAAGACTTTAAGTGCACTGTTCAGTTTGTGACCCATGCAAAAATAAATGCATCGCAAATTATCACTTAAGAGGAAGATATGTTAAATCATATTTCATGCAGCAAAGTCAGTATCATTTATAAAATTAAAATCTGACACATGGTATTAACTACTATACAACTATCTTCACAATTTGTGTTCAAATAGGAGATTACAAAAGAAATCATTACCATCTGGAATATCTTCTTCTTTGGCCACTGCTGGACTTTTCACATCCTCAGTTTCTGGCTTTGGGCTGTGTACAAATTCTGATTCTCCTTTCACAAACATGGAGTAATGATGACTGCTCTGTCTGGTTTTTGGCACTGGATTCTGAGTATCCTGGACAGGTTCAGCAGGGCTCTTGACTTCAAAATCTGCCTCCACAGCCTTGTCTGGCTCTGGCTTGATATCTTCCATGGGGACAGGTGGTTGTTCACTACTATCCGTCTCTGGTACGGCAGGTATGGCTTCAATTTCCTAGAGATAACAACAAGGCATCAGAACAGAACTAGTAGCACTGTTTGAAACAGTACATGACAATAAAGAAATCAGAGGACATATAACATCTAAAACTAATTAGAAAACTGAATAAATAATTTGACACAAGAACGAAGATTTGACTATTTCACAACACACTAAGTGTCAGAGACCTAGTTTACTGCCATGATGGTATAAGGCTTGCTGTGTAGGCCCAAGACAGACTGTCTACCTCTAAACATACTAAGCCAAACACTTACAGAGCACATAAACCAATCTGTAATGTATAGAACAGCATACAGTTCGCTTCAAGAGCAGTGGGCAACCCTGATCCCAAACAAAGGCCATGAGGACTTTACAATCGCTCTTACTCCAACGGAACATCCCATTCTACAGATCCTACCTAGTTCAACCCAACCGGCTTTTGATCCAAGCTCTTTCCTCTGCCAATGGGCTCCACACTGAGACCGTGGAGCGGCTGCAGAGTGCAGGCCAAAATGTTCGAGGATAGATCAGATCACTAAATACTACCACACCCTTGCTAACAGTGTAACTGCAATGCCAACAAGCTACCAAAGTGAAATGCTACCCAAGATACTAACTCTGTCAAACGCTGTACAACACACAAACTAATGCTACTCTCCAGCTTAACACACTAATACACGAGCTAACCGTCACTACAGTTAATCTATACATGCTTTTCTATTAACGATCAAAACTAGTCACAAGTTCTGGAACCAACTCCCAGATAGTCTCGCTGTCCTTTCAGTTGTGTTTCACTCCAACAGCTCAGTCCTCAGTCCATGCAGTCCTCAGGGCTACATCAACAATCACAGTCATGGCCTTCTGTGAGTCGTGAGACTGATCTCTACCTGTCGCTGAGCTATCAGCCAAACTGCTGTCGCTAAGTACAGACATGGATCTTCACTACTGTCACCTGCTTTTTCCTATATTCACACTAGACTGACACCAATCAACCAAGTATTCTTTAACCTTTAGCACTTTATCCAGAAACCATGAGTTGTAAACACTTTGGTTCAGTAATATGGATATCGCAATCCTTCGGCCTTGATTCCATGACATATACCATAAATCTGGGAAATATGTGGCTTTTCTGCCTACCCCAGATCGTGAACTCGGACCACACGGAGTTTGTCACCCGTTCGCCGTGGAGCTGGTTTAAGCAACTTAGCAAGTGCGCCGGGCTTTCTTTAGCTTTCAAATACCCATCATCCCTGCGACACACAGCAGATTTAGATAAAAGAAAGAAGAGAAGAAACAAGAAATAAAGGCAGCAGTCTAGCACTGGATCAGAAACACACTGGGCAAAAAAAACTTATTATTGCTGTGTGAAACTTGGTATAAGCATATTAAGAAATCTGGTTCGATATTTAAACATGCAGCACAATATGTTTTTACACACAGTGATGTCTTTAAAGAATTCATTTTTTTTTTTTTTACTGTGGTTAGTGATGATATTCTGCATTTGATGCAAATTTCAACCTGCAAAAATCTTCTGAAAGCCACATGGCAAAGGAACTATATGGGGAAACATCAAAACAACCAGAGGGAGAATCAAACTTGAAAACAGTTACAGACTTACAGAGAGAAAGTTCTTCAACTCATCATCCATGTCTGCAGGTTGTTCGGTCTTGATTGAAGCATCAGTAGTATCTGAGAAAGATTCAAATGGTCAGTTTATTGGACATTCTACAAACAGCACAGGCACACTGCCCATTCTTACATGCCACTATAGGAAAAGTTTTGGGAGATAAGAGTGGCCAATGAGAGATTCACAATATCACCCATCGAGTGCCGACTGGTCTATATCTATCACGACATACCCAGGGTTGCCACTGTAAGAATGACCCAGGTAAAGGCTGTTTGATAGCACAGTAATTAGATGCTCCTCTGCTGACTCAAAAGTCTCAAGTTCGCATCCACATAGATTTGGATTTCTTTCAAAAACTGACCTTGGCTCAAACCCAGCCTAAAATAGGTACCAGGTCATGGGAAGTAAAGGAAGCCAGCATGAGCTGACAACACCACACCCTGAGTGCTGACTGGTTTAGCCCTATACCAGGTAATGTCCTGGGAAGTAAAGGCATCAAACATAAGCTGACCACACCACACCCTGAGTGCTGACTGGTTTAGCCCTACCAGATGTGGAAAAGGCATGAAAGGGATCCTTTCCGCCTGCCAGCCTGGTCATCAAGTGTGCCAGGGAGTGTTGACACTCACCGGCACCTTGGTCAGCTGTTCTAACCTGAACTTGGGTCAGGTGAATATAGCAATTAGTGCCACAAAGTGTTATGCGATTATAAGACAGCAGGCAAGATACTGACTATATCACCCATCAAATGCTGATTGGTCTATGGCAATACAGGGTTAGCAACATATTCCTTCTATATGTCATGGCTTGGAAAAGGGTCCTTTGTTAACCTGAATAGAACATTTAATGTGTTCTAGAAAATGTATGGTCATAACAATCATTAAGAACATTTTCCTCAAACAACTGATGTTAATTCTGACAGCAAAAAATATTCAAACTTAACCCTTTCGTCCATGGAACGCAAAGAGCAAAAAACCTGTGGAAATTTCTGAAATTGTTGTTTTTTTTTACACATACACAATCATTTCACACAGGGCATTTTTTTACAATTTATTTATCTATATTTAAAAAAAAATGTCAAAATACATAAAGTAAGGAAGTAAAATCAAGGAAGTAATCAATAAACACGAACAGAGTGAAGCATGAAACAGAATAAAAAATGCATTTCACGTGGCCCTAAACATATACTGTGTGGCTTTTGTCGTGTTGCGGTGACCTCTAACTTGTAAATATCTGCACAGGCCCAAACAGAACCAATGACATTTAAAAACGCTTTTGGGTTTACCCATGTCAGGAATTACAGGGAATGTATGACAACAAAAAGCAATGTGATTTAAGTTTCTTGGGCTGAAATGGCAAACTATTTCTACATACTTGTCATGAATCACAAAAACTTCTAAAAACTCAGGAGCTGGTAAAGCATCCAGAGCAACAAAATAATAATACTAACAAGCATTGAAAGCCCTACCCAAAGCCAGAATTTCTTCCTCCTCGTTCGCATCTGTAGCTATGTGTTCTTCTGCCTCCTCGCTGTCTTCTGAGTCAGAATTTGAATAGTTACCCACCAACACTGGAAGACTGCCCTTTCCTGCATAGCAATAATAACAATCACAACAAGGACACTGGCAGGCATATGATACAGCAGGGATGCATATGAAATATTTCTTATGACAATCTCTTTCTTATGTTCATAATTTTTTTAGGTCTCTGGTCTTAAACCATTAGAGTTGCTTGTCTTAAATCATTAGAGTTGCTTGTGGTTTTCAGGTTGGTCTTTCTTGCAAGAGAAACTTTTGTAAGTTCTGTAAGAAATTATGACTCGCGTGTCTAAAAAAATGTCATTAGTTGAATCAGAACTCCATTTAACAATTTTCTTTTTGCTGCCATTTTTTTTTAAAAGGTCTGACCTTTTCTGCCTCTACCATTTGGGGGGAGGCATGAACATTGAAGGTAGCAAAACCAGTTGTCACGTACTGTGCAAATTTGAATTTTTATTTTTGCCTGTGACAGAAAAAAAATATATCCTATCCCTTATCGCAGCTCAAATCTAGGTCTACGACAGAAAAGCCCAGCTCACCATCCACTTGTCCGGTCACTCATAACTTTGTTAAAAAAATTTGTTGCATCAAGCCGTTAATCCAATTTTCTCAAATGTATACAGATTCCACATGTTAATTCTATTTTCCAACAACTTAAACGCAGCCCATGGGGACCATCATGCAAACATATTGTTAGGCCATCACAAGTGATGTTGACGAAACGCCTCTCTTATTTCACCTGCTATTGGTAGAGACGAAATAATGAGTATATAGATGGCTAATAAGGCCAGTCTTGAAATGTTCTTCGGCACAATGGGTACTGAAGCCGGGCGATTCAGTTTTGCAATGCACTCTATTATTTATTTTGTTTCTGTTTCTTTTGCTAGGTTAAACAATAAACTGTAATTATGTTACAATTTTATAACAATATGATCACTGATTAACATCATACATAAACATAAAGAAATTTTGATTTACCTTTCTTTTCAGTGGTATGAAACCCCTTGCTGTAACCATAATGATCTAAAGATGGGACAATAAAAAGGTAATCATTAAACTTCACGTGTTGAGATTAATTATTCAATCAAGGCTTATAATTGAGAAACAAGGAGAGGATAAAGCAGCATCAAGAAAAAATGGGGAAAAAAAAACACTAGGGGAGAATGTAAGAGTAGGAGAAGAAGTAAGAGGAGAGGAAGTAAGAATGGAAGAAGTTTGATTAAAAGAGGCAACAAAAGTAAGAGAGGATATAAGAGCAGTAGGGAAGGACAAGGTGATGCCAATGACGATATTTCCCTGGGTTCTAGGTTTGGTTTGACTTTGCTGAAAATTAAATACCCAAAACCAGTGGAGAAATCACAATAGCCTAGGCTTATACTAGCTGATCTATCAGCAGAATCATGGCCTGTGACAGGCTGATATACCTCTCTAGCGACTGAAGCTTGAGTCCTGGAGAGGGAGAGAGATAGAGAGAGAGAGAGAGAGAGAGAGAGAGAGAAAGAGAAAGTATGAAGACAGAGGAGGAGAGGGGAGAGAGGAGAGAACTCAGAAACATTCCCTGTGTATATGATACTTCCCTCTCCTTGGGAATAAAAGGGTTAATAAAAAGTCAGGACATAATTCTACATTACCCTCACTCTGACAGACAAAAGCCATTTTCAGAGCTCAAGATGACATCAACACCAATTTATCAGACTTTATTATCAAAACTCAAGATTTCCATCATTACGACATCAGGAAATGAGCAAGATTGCGTGGTCCAACCAAACCTGTTGCTCAGTGCAGCCAACTACCACAAATTTTTTTTTTTTTTAGTTAGCTTTCCCTAGCTTTTGACTAACCCAGGTCTACCTACACGGCAACAGGGTTGTGTCCCTCTTCACTTGGTCCCTATTCTTGGACCTGTCTGACATTGCAGACTACCAGCAGTTATACTATCTTCTGCACAGCTCTATGGGTTACAGCTGAATGTACATACAAGCTCCTGTACTACATCATGACAAGACACAAAAGGGAATCAGCCACTAAGGCTATCATTTTGTAATCATTAGTTAGCTGAGGTTCCAATTTAACTGCAGACAGGTTGCCCCATGACTGGTCCATTCCTATGTCACTGGAAATCACACAAAATTTAAAACTAGTTTTTTTTTTTTTTTATATCGATCACCGGCTGTGAATTCCAGTGGAAGGTCCCGGTTAATCGTCCGCTTGGACTTTTGGCCTTCACCTGGACCTGATTTTTGCGTGTACAACCGTTTTTCATTTCCCTGCCTCATGGGCAGCTGTACTCCGACTTCGAAGGAAGACGTCAGGCCTATTTCTAGGGTGACTGTTGCCATTGTTTTGTGTGGGTCGAGACGCCTGATTTGTGGTGTCCACTTTGTCTCCTTCTCCGCAGGTATTGCCCCCGGAGTACCCCTTTGGGGCAGCCCCCTGTGGAACAGTTAGCCCTCAAGGGAAGGCAGGGGCAGATCATGGGCATTCCCCGCCATCCAAGGAGGCTTCCATGCATGCAGAGCCGGCACATGGCGCTCTGGTTCTGGGCTTACCCAAGGAATCGTCACGTCCTGCACATGCCTGCTTAACCTCACAACCGTATCAGGCCTCCCGCTCGACAGGGGCTGCGCCCTCTGGACGTCAGAGGGGAGCAGCCCGTGGGGTTTGGACTTTTGTGACCACACAGATAGGTACATTCTTTTTTTTCCTTCGCACGTTAGATTTCTTTGACGAGCCGTTAGCCCGACAGAATTTTACATCCTGCATCAGGCATATCGTTATCAGTTTTGTCCCAACACTCGGGCGAGTGGGGTCTTTGGGTGTGGACATTCGGTCTTTTTCAGTTCAATACAAATTTTGATGGTCAGATTTTGATCCGTATGATCTAGTTTTCTCGGACATTTAGGCTTAGCCATCCGATGGATGGTTGCTGTTGTGGTGTACCTCAGCGCGGTGACGACGGCACTGAGGGTTAACCGAGGATGTATATGAATGGCCAGCCTATGGATGGTTGCTGTTGTGATGTACCTCAGCGCGGTGACGACGACACTGAGGGTTAACCGAGGATGTACAAGGATAGCCAGCCTATGGATGGTTGCTGTTGTGGTGTACCTCAGCGCGGTGACGACGGCACTGAGGATTAACAGAGGATGTGCAGTGTACAATGTTCTCTTTACTCCGCAGTCTTTTAACCTAGGGTTGTAATTTTGGCTGTACGTTTGGCAAACCTACTCATGTTCCTAATGAGTTTTGATAACATTTTTCACCCAAGCGTTTGGGGGCGGGCTGATGAGAGCCACAAGGACACATCACCTCTGGGGGCCGCCGAACTCCGAGATCCCCTGACAGCTCTGTTAATGCTCATTTGAGACATTATCCGTGGCGCACGACGAGGACCTGCTGCAGGGGTCTTGCGTGAGGTTCCGTACAACCAGGATAGTGAAGGACTGGCGCCCGAGTGACGTACGGAGTATCTCCTTATACACATCATGTTGGACTTAACTTCCCCTCACGCCTGTGACATAAATCACCGCGCCACTTTAAAACTAGTGAAAAACATGTCAGTCTCAGAAAAATCTTGAAGCTTGCACATGCAAAGTAAATGCATAAGGCAGCTGTGAGATGTTAACAGTCCCACGCCAGAATGGCAGCTCACTGTTGATACAGGTAGCGAAATATGACATCTGGCATTGTACATACAAATCTGCATCAGCAAACCCTGGCTAGAAACAAATAACTGTTCAGAACATGAGCGGTAAGCCTAAAATAGTGGTTGGTTGTGACGTTATTAATGTTAGAATGTGATCTTGTGAATATAGATATAAAATTAGAACTACTTACGCAGTTTACTAGCTTTTCCTAGCTGAAGAACCTGTCTTCTTTTACCCCCTCGACCGGACATTGCTATCTCCAAAATGTTGTCAAGCAGACAGCTGGATCAAGAAGCATTCAAACGTGATCCTCTGCAAACAGATAACAAAAATATACATGATTACAAAAATTACTAATCATCTCAATGAGATTCCTGTTCAACCTAAATCAGATACAGATTCCCCCCAAAAAATTAAAGAACATGTTTCATGCTAGTGATGCACAATGTATATAGAACAAAATCCTTGTTTTTATAAACCAACTACCCACTCAAAAGCATGTCGTAATAGTCGACTTATTGGGAACTTCCTTTGAAGTTGGAGTGCATCTGCCTGAGAGGCAAGGAACCAGCAGTCTGCATACAAATGCGTCAGATCTGTAAAATGGATGCACACACAACATTCAGGTTCTTGAACAGGACTGTAGTCCAGAAGTGGATGAACAACCAGAACTTTCTGCCGGAGTTTACAGCTGGTGAACGCAAAGAAGAAGAAGATAAACCAACTGGTATTTGATTAATGGATGATGTGGTAAAGCAGTCAACGTTAACAGCACACCGACTGTTTATAGTAAAAAAATTTACTTCCAAGTTCTCTGCACAAATCCCCATACCCATTTTTAGGTTGGACCAGGAGGAGAACCATGGCAAATTTTTATTTAATCTACTACTCTGTAGATTCAAACACAAGATCCTCTGTTTAAAAGAAAAGCATCTAGCCTCCATACTTTAAACATTTGTTAGTACTCGTTTCAGCTACCTCAAAGACACTTTCATTCATATATAATCAAATCAAGATTCCATGCAAACTGTTTTGTTAGAAACAGGCATATAATTATAAATTAATAGTATATGCATATATGAGGGAGTCGCCACTGCGGAGCGGCTAGACACTCGCTGTGGATCAGAAGGTCGTGGGCTCGAAGCCAGGCGAAGCTGGGTTTTTTTTTCTTCAAAAATCACCTTGGCTTCCAGGTCAACCCAGCCTTGAGTGGGTACCTGGTGCAGTCCAGGGAAGTAAAAGCGGCCGGTGTGATGCTGACCACATAGCCCTATATGCCTAAAGGCGTGAAAAGGGGTCATTTACTCTATATTTATATATATTTGAATTTTCTGAAATTATATAAATTTATTATTCTGCCATTCACACACAAAAACTATTACTAATAGTACAATACAGTATACAGCGTTTGTAATATCCCCCCCCCCCCCCCCCCATATGATGTATAAATATGATTGCTACGACTGTAAATGGCTGGCCACTTTATTACTAAACATATTTGTTCGAGGCCAGACTGATATTTTAAATTTAAATCACAGGATCCAATGTCCAAATCAAAATCATATTATTCATGATTTCAGAATGTCATATCATTTCAATTTCCACTTGTGACCCTTAACATCATCGTGGGGGGGGGGGGGGGGGGGTGTTTACGATCCACTGCTTGAAGATGATGTGCAACAATGGCTATATTTATATCACAAGATAAATTGATATCATATAATATTATTAATATTTATCATAATCACATCCGCAATATACAGTGTTTTCGTTTATATATTCATAATTAATTGCAATAAAAAAATTGGCTATTCTCCGAAAAATGGTCACATATTATGGCGGCCAAAAACATATCCTGACAGGACCTCATTAGGTTGTGTGTTGTAAACATTAAAAAACTTGGGCTATCCTCCGAATAATGGTCCCAAATTTTCGAGCCCAAAAATATACCCTAACAGCGCCTAAGTCACATGTAAATTGCGGATTTCCTGCGACTACCGCCACCGCTGAGAGTATCTCCCATGCCGCTACGCGCGATAATTGAAGCCTTTGAATAACAGCCACAAAAACACCCTAACAAGGCCTCGGTCACATGTAAACTGCGGACTTCCAGTGACTTAAATTGCACACTTCCTGCAACTACCGCCAAGGCCGAGAGTATCTCCCACGCTGCTACGTGCGGCGTATATTGGGGCTAAAATAGATGGCTGGAACTTTCAAGCAGCAGCTTCCGCATCCCCTGCAGCTTTGCTCAGGAGTCCTAGCCATCTAGTTTAGCCCCAATCCATGCCACGCGTAGTGGCGTGGGAGATACTCTCGGCGGTGGCTGTATAGTTAACGGAAGTGTGCAATTTACATGTGACTGAGGCCATGTTTTTAGCCGCATAATATGTGGCCATTATTCGGAGGATAGCCGATAAATATATTAATAATTATATATAAATATATATTTCCTTCTCTGCCATTCATACTGCATATTGAATATTATTTTTAATAATAATTTAATTATTCCTTACTTTAATTTAACCCTCTTAGCACAGACGCACCGATTATCGGGCGTCGGCAGTCTGGCCAAAAACACGGAACGGCCGATCATCGGCCCGATCATGTTTCGCCTCGACACCGTAAGAAATCTCCAATTTTGAAACACCGAAAGTGATTATTTTATATTCACTGCTGTATAGTGTATTAGCTTTACACATGGCAACTTTCTAGTGTTCGGTGTCGAGGTAAAAATTGTTGTTGAATTTTATTAGATAGTGACCTGAACTGCTGAAAGCATGTCTGACTTACCATGTTTCTGCCCCTGAACTTGATAAAACATTTAAATCAAGTGATGACACTAATTCTATTGATACTGATGCAGGATCTAGTGTTAGTGATAGTGGGGAATCAGATGGGGACGCTGATCAGACCATAGCTAACCATGGCTCAGGGTATATCCACTCGAAGATGTTGACACCCATTTTTTGAGCTGACTGGTCCAAAACACATGTCACCTAAAGATGTTATTGCTGTTTCTATACCTGTTTTTGACTATTGAATTCACCACTATTGTTATTGTTTTTAAAAACATAAATGTAAAAAGGCCATCAATAAAAAGATTTCAAATAAATATATTTTTGTTTTTAGTTATGTGTTTCATTGCCATTGAAGTTGAAAATTCATATTCTAATTTTCTATTTTTAGATATAAAAATAAGATAATTTGCACACACATAAATTTATTTTAACGTTATTGTTAAAAAAATCATGAACCACAATCTATATCCTTCAAATAAATATATTATTTCAAAGGGGTCAGAATAACAGAAATGTGTCTAAAAAAAATAAAGTAATATTACATTACCAAATTTACTGAAAAAATGCTCCGTGTTTTTGGCTAGACATCTGAAAAACTTCCCGTGCTAAAAGGGTTAAATATAGAATACTTAGCGACTACGGTGTTCTGCAATTTGCGGCCTTTTAGCAATTTCCGTTACCATGGAAACCGTTCGAAACTTGTTTGGGAAATGTCGGCTGGGGTTTCGGGATGGGTCATAATCTCTCATGAAATTTTGCAATTGGTGTAATTTTCACCCGCTATAAATGGCTGAAAATGGCGGGAACGAACCCGCTTAACAGCGCATGTCTAGGACAGCCGGATGTCCTCTGTTTTTCTGTTACAGTTACATCAGTTTGATTGAAAAAAAAGCGATAAGATAAGTATTCAAAGTTGGCTTTAGGCCCTAAACATTACCAGACATGGAAATTATAGTTATAATTGAATTCTCCGTTCAATTTTACATTTGTGTATAAAATTTCTTTCTTGTCAGTGGCTGTTTAGATTTACAGTGACATTTTTCAAACAATCGCTATTATGTGGCTGTGTCTGAGAAAAACTGTCTGCCATCTTGTCCAATGAAAACAAAGCCAAAACGAAAGTTGCGCAGTTTGGTTGCGCAGAGAAAACTTCTTGTTTCAAATGTTTCTCAGGCACAAGTTTTAGCAGCTGTTTTTTTTTACATCTCATCTCCACAGAAACCTACATATCTCAGCTCAGAAATGACATACAAGCCTAAATGAGGGACCATTGGAAAGAGGTTGTTTACAGCTATCCAACTGTGCTGGTTTTATTGGTGTTGGGGGCATTTTAACCCTCTTAGCACGGACGGGCCGATTATCGGCCGGCGGATGTCTTGCCAAAAACACGGAACGGCCGATGATCGGCCCGATCGTGTTTCGCCTCGAACCGCTAAGAAATCTCCTACTTTGAAACACTGAAAGTGATTCATTTATATTAACTGCGGTATCAGCTTTACACATGGCGACTTTCGAGTGTTTGGAATCGAAGTGAAAATTGTTGTTGAATTTTTTAGATAGTGACCTGAACCGTTAAAAGTATGTCTGACTCGTATGTTTCTGCCCCTAAACTTGATGTTGATAAAACATTTGAATCAAGTGTTGACACTAATTCTGTTGATACTGATGCAGGATTTAGTGTTAGTAGTTATAGTGGGAATCATGGGGACACTGTTGTGTTCAGACCACAGACCAACCATGGCTCAGGGTATATCCACCCGAAGGTGTTGACACTCCGGCACATCCATTTATAGTGCTGACTGATGGTGAAAAACACATGTCACCTAAAGATATTATTGCTGTTTCACATATATATACCTGTTTTTGACTATCGAATTGCTTACAACATTTGTAAAAAGGCCAAAGATCAATAAAAAGATTTCAAATTAAAAAAATTTTTGTTTTTAGTTTTATGTTTCAAGCATTGAAGTTGAAAATTCAAATTCATATTTTCTGTTTTTAGATATGCAAATGAGATAATTTGCATATACATCAATTAATTTTAACGATATTGTGAAAATCACGAACTTCAATCTATATCCTTCAAATAGATATATTATTTCATAGGGGTCAGAATAACAGAAATCTGTCAAAAAAATTAAATAAAGTAATAACCAAATTCACTGAAAAAATGCTCCGTGTTTTTGGCTAGACCTCTGAAAAACTTCCCGTGCTAAAAGGGTTAAATATAGAATACTTAGCGACTACGGTGTTCTGCAATTTGCGGCCTTTTAGCAATTTCCGTTACCATGGAAACCGTTCGAAACTTGTTTGGGAAATGTCGGCTGGGGTTTCAGGATGGGTCATAATCTCTCATGAAATTTTGCAATTGGTGTAATTTTCACCCGCTATAAATGGCTGAAAATGGCGGGAACGAACCCGCTTAACAGCGCATGTCTAGGACAGCCGGATGTCCTCTGTTTTTCTGTTACAGTTACATCAGTTTGATTGAAAAAAAAGCGATAAGATAAGTATTCAAAGTTGGCTTTAGGCCCTAAACATTACCAGACATGGAAATGATAGTTATAATTGAATTCTCCGTCCAATTTTACATTTGTGTATAAAATTTCTTTCTTGTCAGTGGCTGTTTAGATTTACAGTGACATTTTTCAAACAATCGCTATTATGTGGCTGTGTCTGAGAAAAACTGTCTGCCATCTTGTCCAATGAAAACAAAGCCAAAACGAAAGTTGCGCAGTTTGGTTGCGCAGAGAAAACTTCTTGTTTCAAATGTTTCTCAGGCACAAGTTTTAGCAGCTGTTTTTTTTTACATCTCATCTCCACAGAAACCTACATATCTCAGCTCAGAAATGACATACAAGCCTAAATGAGGGACCGTTGGAAAGAGGTTGTTTACAGCTATCCAACTGTGCTGGTTTTATTGGTGTGGGGGGCATTTTAACCCTCTTAGCACGGACGGGCCGATTATCGGCCGGCGGATGTCTTGCCAAAAACACGGAACGGCCGATGATCGGCCCGATCGTGTTTCGCCTCGAACCGCTAAGAAATCTCCTACTTTGAAACACTGAAAGTGATTCATTTATATTAACTGCGGTATCAGCTTTACACATGGCGACTTTCGAGTGTTTGGTATCGAAGTGAAAATTGTTGTTGAATTTTTTAGATAGTGACCTGAACCGCTAAAAGTATGTCTGACTCGTATGTTTCTGCCCCTAAACTTGATGTTGATAAAACATTTGAATCAAGTGTTGACACTAATTCTGTTGATACTGATGCAGGATTTAGTGTTAGTAGTTATAGTGGGAATCATGGGGACGCTGTTGTGTTCAGACCACAGCCCAACCATGGCTCAGGGTATATCCACCCGAAGGTGTTGACACTCCGGCACATCCATTTATAGTGCTGACTGATGGTGAAAAACACATGTCACCTAAAGATATTATTGCTGTTTCACATATATATACCTGTTTTTGACTATTGAATTGCTTACAACATTTGTAAAAAGGCCAAAGATCAATAAAAAGATTTCAAATTAAAAAAATTTTTGTTTTTAGTTTTATGTTTCAAGCATTGAAGTTGAAAATTCAAATTCATATTTTCTGTTTTTAGATATGCAAATGAGATAATTTGCATATACATCAATTAATTTTAACGATATTGTGAAAATCACGAACTTCAATCTATATCCTTCAAATAGATATATTATTTCATAGGGGTCAGAATAACAGAAATCTGTCAAAAAAATTAAATAAAGTAATAACCAAATTCACTGAAAAAATGCTCCGTGTTTTTGGCTAGACCTCTGAAAAACTTCCCGTGCTAAAAGGGTTAAAAATCTGACTAAAGTATCTAGTCTAGCTATCAAATATAAACATTCAAATTAAAATATAGTTATAATAGTTAAAGTTAAATTATTACATTTTTCATATATTGTATTAATTATTATACAAATTTTTTTATTTTTTAATGAAAAAATACCATTGTCGTCGCTCAACTGCTCAACTGGCTGCTTACTTGTTGTATTACTTGTATCAATGTCTGTCTCTGTCAGTGCTGTCAGTCACGGCTTGTGGTGTTTTTAATTTTATAATAAAGGATTATTTTTTAGATGCCGTAATTCGATTTCAACCGTGTAATGGGCAGGCCGTTCTTAAACAAAGAAGACATGTGTTATAAAACATGTAGGGGTCTAATACATAACTCACAGGATCTGGCGGCTAACTCCGAGGTGACAACGTTGACATTACACTCTCAACATCGCCATTTTTCTTACCAGTTTGTACAATCATTGTGTTTATATCTGTAATCTCTTTTTGGGTCCTGAATTTCCCAATCATTGTGAAAATACAAGGGAAGGGGTGGGTAGAATACAAATACATGACTAGTAATGCTTATCCGCGGGTATATATTTCTTACGTCCTTCTTAGGACGTAATTTTTTGTTAATTGAAGCCCCACTCTGGCCTTTGCCAGGGGCCGCAATATAGGCAGGCCATCAATATGGCCAATTGTCTGAACGCGGTTTCTGGGACCTCTCCGCGGTGATCCTCATCCGCATGGTGGCACTTTGTGTCATCGGGTGTTTATCGCTTGTGTGATGTCCTGGTGGGGTAGAAAGTCAGTCAGTCAGCTTATCCGCGGCCGACTCTACTCTGGAGAAGGTGGTGGCTTATCATAACAGCACTTCGAACAAGCTTAAATAGGTTCCAGGTGAAGTCCTAGGAAGTAAAGGCGACCGGCGTGATGTTGACTATATACCCAATACGCTTGAATGACTGGAAAAGAGACCTTTACTTAGCATTGCCATACATCTTTATTTTTGCGGACACGTCCTGATTTCACGAGTAAATCTCGGCGTCCGCAAACAGTTTTGGGTATTCATAGATTTGTCCGCAATTGTATAGGCTCTGTCATCGACACCGTAGACACTTGGTAATTTCAACAAGCAAGGGAAAGGCGAGACGGATGTATAGTCAGATAGTTACTGGTACCATCGGAATCGGAACTCTTCGTTTGATGCTGAAGATGAGGACGAAGCGCTTATGTAAGTGTCCCGAGTGCTATGATGTTGATTCTTAGTTCACCATTCAACATGGTAATTTCATTGTAACTGTGTCAAATTTAGTTTTCTAACTCGAAACAGAATCTACAATCTTTGAAAAACTAATGAGATTCATAATAGCAAACAAAACAAGTATAATATATTCGGGTTTTGGTTCTTCTTCTGCGTTCGACATCAGTCATGCTAAACATTGATTCCCGTCTGGGTCACAAATAGGATTGTGCGTTTAAGGTCACCACCTGTCCCCCATA
This sequence comes from Candidula unifasciata, assembly GCA_905116865.2. Lineage (NCBI taxonomy): Eukaryota > Metazoa > Mollusca > Gastropoda > Stylommatophora > Geomitridae > Candidula > Candidula unifasciata. Next base: position 762,507 of record CAJHNH020000224.1, on the reverse strand, counting down.
GCTTCTCTTGCAATGTGGCTCCTTTGGGCCAGGTCCACAGTCTTTGCTGGGAAAGGTAAGGGCAGTACTGTAGTATGTGCCCAGGGGTCTGTCTTTCTGCTCCACAATCACAGGCAGCAGATTCTGTTATGCCTATCCTGTACAGGTGTGCTCGAAGAACACAGTGTCCAGTCCGAAGTCTAAAAATTCATGTTTGTTCTTTCCTGTTGAGTTTGTTTATGCTGTCACTCTCTGGTCTGTAATCTCCATTCTGCCTTCTCCACTTCTGCTTGAAAGACTGCTTTAGCGCTGTTTTGGTTTCCTTGTAGCTGTGTGGTAGATTAGGTTGTGGAAGATTACTCCCAGCTTTTGCCAACTCATCTGCTCTCTCATTTCCTTGAATACCACAATGGGCTGGTATCCACTGCAAGACCAGTTCTGCTTCCTTGGTTAACATTATACTAACTTCCGCCTTATTCAAAATGATGTAATTGGTACTACAATTTAGATAAATGTGCTTCCACTTAATAATTTATTTATTTTTTAAATCACGTGCTATCGCAAAGTAATGTGATTATATTGAGTAGTGAGGTTTACTCTGAAATCGTGAGGATAGCACTGGATTTCTTTGCTATTCAAGCACATATTGCTTCAGTAGAAAGGCTGTCTTCTTTAAACCATGCCAAGTGAACCAAATCATCCTAGTTCGGATTCAGTCAAGTCAATTTCAATTGAAAAATGTAATTAACAGCATTTCACATGCCGTCAAAATTATGGGCATTTCGTACAAAATAGAGATATTCTAAAAATTTAAGATTGTTAGAAAAATATACACGGAACATAACATAAATGGAATTTAGAGTTTAGAGATGTCATCATTTCGGAAGATCAAAATATGAAAGTGTCCTCATTTCTGAGGATCAAAATATGAAAATGTCCTTCCTTCACTTTTACTTCAGACAGATCTATTGGTGCTCTGTTCTCTTCCTCAACAAGTCCTACAAGCGGAACAGGACTACTGACACCTGCTCTGTGTTGACTGATCAAACGTCTTGTCCTCTTGATGTTATATATATGATAAACAAACAAGGACACACTAGACAGCATAAACATCGAAAGCTTTAGTAACGGTGCCGGGAATCGAATCTGTCACTTCCAAATGGCGTGTGCGCCTCGCTATGGAAACACGTGTACCAAGAACATGATCAACTAGGCACCTCTAAAAAAATGATGTCTTCATTGGACATGTCTATCATACAGCTTGAAATCCACAACGATGGAATACGGACAGAATTCATCTCAAACCATTGAAATGGCACCATAGGTTACCGAAATTTACATTATTGTCTAGTGTGCCCTTCTATCGTTCTGCTTCTTTCTATGAGTGATAATCAATACATTGTTTGTTTATTATAGACATAACATTTCTACGGCCTCAGTAGCCCCCCCCCCCCTGTGTTTATGTATTGTCCCCCTGGTGAAGTGTTTATTGGCTCTAGGGTACACTCCATGTTCATTAGCCGGGACAGGAAGGCGGCGTCATGCCCTTTACCGTATTGGTCTTCACGGTATAAGCTGCGCAAACACACGAATCTGAGTTTACCCCTTATGGTTCATTCTTGTCTTACAAAAAGCCTAGCCGCCTTTCGAGAGTGTTGCACAAAACAAGAACTTCATAGTTTTAGTGAAGATGCCTGAAAATCTTCGTAAAACTCGCAGTCGCCAGACAAGAAAACGAACCCATGACTTTCAGTGAATGAGGCAAACAGTTTATGCGTGGAGTACAATACACGGCCATGGTATTCTTATACACGTGTAGGGAACATGGGAATGCAGGTGAGCAAGAGGTTATGTAGACAGAGGTACAAGTGGGTTGTCAATGTCAAGATACGGACTTAAGCAGTTTGTTAATGAATAAGTTTTACCCAGGCCTTTTTTCTAGTAAAGTGTCTTAACAGGTGCCCGCACTCACCATAAAGTGTCTATTACAATAGTGCTGAAAAAGTGATACATAAAAAGGTGCCGATCTTCATATCACCAGAAAAAAGCCCTGGTTTTACCAATGAAAGAGTTCTGCTACTGAAGATCCATTGATGTCGGGCTTCTTCGTGGAAACGGTATCTGATCGGTTGTGGCTTGGGACGGTGGACAGTGGGACAGATTTTCTGAGTCCGGTTTCAAAATTAGCAAGAGCCGTGTACACGATAAAAAAATAGGCGCCGCCAAGGTCGCATTTAAAATGAGAAAACACCCTTACAACAGGACAACTAGAGAATCTAAGTACAAAACATGGAAGGTGGAAAATGGGGGGGGGGGAGGGGGGGGGGGGGTTACCTGAAGATGAGGAGAAAACAAAACAGGGAGAAGTTGATGGAAAGAATGATAAATAGGAGAATCAGAATAATATGGAAGAGGCGAAACGAAAAAGCAGGAAAAGATGAAGGTAATTAGTAAAGATGAACGGGGGGAAAGGTGGGGGGGGGGGGGGGGGGTTTGTGTTGACTTGTTTGTTTGTTTTAGTATCCAGAAGCCATGAGTTGTTAACCCTTAGGCTCGGTATTATGGATATCGCAAACATTCGGCCTTGATTCCATTGTAAATACCGTAAATCTGGGAGAAAATGTGGCTTTTCTGCCTACCCCCAGGAGTGAACCCGGACCACAAGGAGTTCGTCACCCGCTCACTGCGCAATCCAGTTTAGCCAACCACGCTAGAGAGCCGGGCGTAGTGTTGACTTAAACAGTCCAGGACGTTTGGCGTTAACGTTCACATTTACCCACATGTTTCTGCTACACACAAGTTAATGCCAATCAGGTCTAATGCTTCTCTAAGCTTTGATATCAAGCTGTCTAGTGTGTTCTGTTTAGCGGGGCCCCTCGATTTGTGTCTGTTGACAGACTTTTCTAGATTACCTGCTCTCACAACTTGTCCAAAAATGCCGATTATCTACCCTTGACACGAGTTATCTCCATGACTTGTTTTTCAAGACAATCGCATTCCTAGTAACGTGTACATGTGAGGAAAACTTCCTGATTAGAGTTTTATGTTTGTGTCTACTCAGATAGATTCATTTGAAAACATATGCCTGGGGAAACTGATGAACACACAATGGGATGAATTCAAAAAAGCTGGAGAAAAAAAGGATATCTGGACAACCATTATATTAGCCACGACCGGCTCCAGCTGACATCATCGGGTCAGGCTAACGATGCTTTAACGCAGCGGTTCTCAAACAAGAAGTACACTATTGTCGACAGTGGCGAGGGAAGACAACTTAAATTTAAACTTTTAAGTATCTACATGACTCTTACAATAATTTCACAATTTTAAACTAACTTTTCATTATTAGTGCCGTGGCACCATTGGCATACACTCACGCACCTCATGGTGCCCCGGCACCTAGTTTGAGAACCCTCTGCGTTAACAAATCATTAGCCCGATCCGATGACGTCAGCAGCACAGTCCTTCAGCTTGAGCCTGTCGTGTATCAGCAATGGGCAAAAGAAGATGGCCCTACCTACATTATTATTTGGCATATCTCGTGAGAAAAAGCAGGCAGAGCATCATAAAACAGGCACTGAAGTGGGAAACAGATGGACTGAGGAATAGAGGCCATCCAAGAGAAACCATAGTCCATTTGCCAGAATGGCTTCCTATTCTACCAGCTTCTGTAGCACATTTTTTCACAAGGTGAGGGAGCTGGCCTCATGCCAAACCCTCCTCCTTCTCATCCGGGCATGGGACCAGCAATGGCAGAGACAGTGTGAATAGTTCACACACTAACTCTACTGCAATGTCATTCTATAAACTATAAGTCCCTGCTACATAATCAAAGGTGGAAAGATTGGGTAACTCACACATTCTTGTGTGACAGGCTGTGTCAAGTGTTAAATATTGGAGAAGTAGTAGTAGTTAGTAGTAGCAGTACACAAAAATAAAATTAAACGCAGACAGTATTTGATGTTTAAACTGGTATATATTTGTAGTAATGTAATTCAGCTGCCAGTCTTAATTATAAGTAACATCATTAATGAATTGCAGAAATTAATAATTACCATGCACATCTAGTCTAGAGCACTCTATGGCCCTGAAATAAGGGCTTTAAACAAATGAACTGAAATGTGAAGCTTTGAAGTCACTATAGTTTTCACAGGATGCAAAGAATGAGCAGTACAGAACAGATCAAATGTACAAATTTTTCAAGACACAGAAAATATACAAATATCAAACACCAATAAAAAAGAAAGTTATCTTAGTTTGTTCAAAATATGAGACTTAAAGTCGGTAACTGAAAATACTGGATGGCAATTCTCAGGGAACAGGAAAAAAAAAGACCAGCAAGCAAGCCATGTGGGTGGGTATAAATTGATGCTGTGATGAAGAAATATGACTGAAAATGGAAGATAGTATAGAATCATGATAACATAACTTCAACAGTAGTCTTCATACTAATTTACCTATTAGAGTTACTTGATGACAACAATTGTTTGAAAGAAGTTAATGAAAGTAGATCTCTATACACAACAATAAGAAGGAGACAAACACTGTTTTCTGGCCACATAATGAGAAGAGAGGCATTGAAAAACATCAGGACAATTGGAAAGATCAGTGGAATGAGGGGTAGAGGCAGACCAAGAGGAGATGCTGGATGCGCTGAAACGATGACATAGAGGGATATCATCAAGACAGCTGCTCCAGGCAACCAGGGATCGTGATCAGTGGAGACGCATGAGCGCCTACGCTGGTTGGCAGGGCACATGATGATGATGATGACGACGATGACAAAGGTGATGTTGGCACCTCTCCATCTGTCCAGTCCATAATGTTCTTCTGTGGTCAGGCAGGCATGGAAATCACAGCCTATGGTGATCTCTTTCCTCAGCATCAAAGCTAAGCAGTACTGTTGAGACCACATGTTGCCCCTTAGCATCATCCCTCATTTGGTCTACTGTGTTAACTTCAGAGAAAAGGTAACACCAATATACCTGTGTGGGAGCCTCCATGGTGTAGCAGCTAGATGCTCACCTGCAGATCCCAAGGTTGTGGGTTCAAATCAACATGGAGATTGATTTTTTCAACCACAACCTTGGCTCTCAGGTAGACCCAGTCTTAAATGGGTACAATGCAAGGTCCTGGGAAATAAAGATGACTGGTGTGCTGTTGACTGCACCATCCATAGAAGGCCATTAGGTCTAAAAAAAATATGATTAAAGCCCATATCTGAGTCATATGTCTGATATACTGTCAGAGTGTAAACAGACCTTATTTTTACTTTTCAATGCATTTGGAAATTCTTCAGAAATTGTCAGATCAAATGAGCAGTGCTGTCTGTTGCCTATCGCAGCTTTCCTCCTAGACCAGTTGCCAGATGAGCAGTGCTGTTGCCTATCACAGCTTCCCTTCTAGACCAGTTGCCAGCCCAGGCTAAGGGCCTGGTTTGCACTGCATTAGCATTAAGCTTTCAGATCGAATTTCCTCATCCTAGGATAAGGCTAGTATCCTCCCCAATTCACTCATCCATCAATCCATCAACACAAACATAAGGTGTACATAAAATATTTTCACAGACAATATTATTGGCTAACTTCACATTATTTTACATAAACAATAACTGGCTAGCTGCACGTATTTCATGTTTAATGTTTGGCCAACTATAGGTATTTTCACAGACAATATAATGAAGTAACTTCTGTCAGAATTCATAGTCAGTGAACAAAACAAAAAATAGGATGAAGTCAGTTAAAACAAACTTCACAAGGTCCTTGTAGTTCAATCTTAGGTTGTCTGACATAAATGTGTAAATGAGGCAGTACTTTCATAATAAGTCATTGCCAGATATTCATTTACAAGCAGATCTGGTCTTGCTGTAAGCTGCAAGAGTAAACTGGCCATGAAGAGACATGGTCACTGAATTCATGAATTGTGACCTAGTGTTTGTGTTGTAGCGACATGCATCTGACATGCTGTAAGATTACTGCTATCTTCGATATCAGGAGCTGGAAGATCTGCGAGAAAATCTGGCCTGGAACTTTCCGTAGGCAGGTTTAGAAATGATAACTCGGACTATCAAAAATTGGCCATCTTTAGGATCTGGAACTGCAGATTCTACAGCAGCCTCCTGATAAAGCCAGCTGGAATTAGAAATAAAAAAAATACTAATTAAATTAAGGTGAGAAGAATGCAGCCAGAGAGAATTCTGTATGAATAATTATCTGAGAAGATAAGGCATTCATTTACTACCCTGGAGTAACAATAAAACAACTTCAGGTTTCTTTTCTGTGGCACATGCCATATATTCAAGCAACTCTGACCCTGTTGCCTCCATCTTCTATGGGTACTAGAGATTTCCCAGGGCCTATTTCTTTCTTATCCTCTTTTAATGAGAGTCAGCCACAACTAGAGATCCCCTGTATATCTATTACATTTACTTACAATTGTATGGTTCCTGTGTGGTAAAGGGAGGAGATGAGGATGTTTCTATCCACTGCATTACACACCCCCACCATCAAGCATGTCATAAAGGTGGCAAATTGTGGGCATTTCTTTCAAAGTCAGAGTGCACCTGCCTAAGATGTGAGGAATTAACAGTCTAAACACAAATAAGTCAGATGTGTAAAACAGATGTGCATGCAAAACTCCAAGTCTGGAACAAGACTAAAATCCAGAAGTGGATGAACAAGAACTTTCCACCAAAGTTTACAGATGGTAAAGGCAAAGAAAAAAGAAGAATAAATGGCAGAACTTAGCATTCCGTCACTGTTTGGAATCAAGGTACAACTTACATGAGCATTCCGTCACAGTTTGTAATCAAGGTACAACTGACTTGAGCATTCCGTCACTGTTTAGAATCAAGGTACAACTTACTTGAGTATTCCCTCACTGTGTGGAATCAAGGTACAACTTACTTGAGCATTCTCTCACTGTGTAACCAAGGTACAGCTTACTTGAGCATTCCCTCGCTGTGTGGAATCAAGGTACAACTTACTTGAGCCTTCCCTCGCTGTGTGGAATCAAGGTACAACTTACTTGAGCATTCCCTCGCTGTATGGAATCAAGGTACAACTTACTTAAGCATTCCCTCGCTGTAAGGAATCAAGGTACAACTTACTCAAGCATTTCCTTACTGTGTGGAATCAAGGTACAACTTACTTGAGCATTCCTTCACTGTTTGGAATCCTGAATGTCTTCTTCATATGGCCAGCTGTAGTTAACAGCATTTCTTCCAACTTGACCCCAAGGTCAGCCAGGCCTTGACCTTTGACAGCTGATATCTGAAGAATACCTGGGTCCAACTCGATTGCCTCCCTTGAAATTATTTATATAATAAAAAAATTTAACATGGAACGGACAAAAAACTGGTATGTGGAGTTTATATTTGTAAGTGTGCATGATGGGTGGTGAGTGCATGTTTTTTTAAAACTTTTACCAAGAAGTCACACTAGAAAGGAATACTGGTTTGTCAGACAGTCGTCAGGTGGTTGTGGAGCAAAAGCATAGGCTCTAGGATCGCATCCAAGGTAACTGACAGTTCCAGTCATGTGCTCGGTAATCATACATCATCTGTTCCTTGTAGGATGTTAATTTCTGACATCTTATTTCACTTTTGTTTCTAAAAGTCTGCTAACTGTTACTTTAACAATAATGTCTTTGGTAATAATTATTTTAACTTGTCTGGATCCGGTAACTGTCATGTTAACTTGTCTGGCTCATGTAACTGTCAGGTTAACTCTCTCTTTCCAGAAAGCTGTTACTTGTTTTTCAACAAGGATAATTTTCACATTATTAACCCCCCCCCCCCCATGTGAGAAAATTAGATACCTGTCCTCACTACCATAGAGATCATTGGCTGTCAATCATTTAAAAGCCAGCTAACAAATCTAGTCAAATGCCTTGCCAAATATTGAAATTTGAACCTGGGGGACAATATAACTTGTCAACTACTTCTTTCTTCATCATCACCTTTGCCTGTTGCCAGCAAGCATCATGGGCAGGGACAAGTGGTGGCCCTGGACTTGATCCGTGGCCCTCCGTGTAAATGTAAAATATCCTTAAAGTTGTCAGTCCATCATTTTCTGTGGCACCCCCTTGCTCATGTACAACATTTTCTCAAGTGAGGTACCTGTGTTGTTGAGCTGGTGTTGTTGTTTTCCAAGATAATGCCTAAATCAGGGGTAGAAAACCTTTGAGCTGTGTTGTACTGAAGCTGCATTGCAAAGTCATCCAGCATACTAAATTAAGTCTAGCATGATGTTATATATAACAGGTATTGAAACAAAATAATTTTCTCTTTAAAGGAATTGTAAGCTTCCACTAATGTTTTAATGAGATCATATACCATGACCTGTCCAACGAATATAGAAGGAGGAGCATCCTGGGGAGTGGACACTAGCCTATCTTAGGAGGAGCACGAGGATTTCTCTGTGGTGAAGTGGTCAAGCCATTTGCCTTGCGCTCTGAAAGTCATGGGTTCGTTTTATGGCTGTGCCTTTCAGTTTGTGAATGCAATTTTTACAGAGATCCCTGGGGATCGTTGCTGAAGCTACGGAGTTTGTGCTCTGTGCAATGCTCTTGGCAGGCGGCTAGCCATTCTGTGGAGACAGACTGAGCCACACGGGATAAAACCTAGTGTAACGAAGTTGATACTCTCGACTTTAACTTTTTAATCTAGGATGAGGAAATAAAATCTGTTACAGCAGAGCAGATTGGACCCTTAGCTTTCCCAGCAGCTAGTCTAGGAGAGAAATTCCTATAGGCAGGCAGACAGTAACAGCAATACTCTTCTGATCTGGCAGTTTTGGTAGCATGCTGTGTTCCAAGCATACTGGTGTTGCCTCTCTTCTGTTAACAAAGTAGGCTGTGGGAGGGATCAAGCTGCAAAAGCAAAACTTGGTCTATTCAAAACTGCACAGGATTTCTGCTATGGAGAGCGGGAACTTCACCCACGGCCTTTAGTGGTATCAGCTCAGCTTTTGGCCCGAGACAATCCCCAGTTTCCAACATTTTAGCCCCAGCGTATACTTAGTTGAATGACCCAACTACAAGGCAATGAATCATGTCATCTGGAAAGACAGAAAGTTGCCAACATGTGCAGTATTTAAATTCACTAGGATACCATTAAATAACAAAAACATTCAGAGTACAGCACTAGGCAGACATGCTATAAATTGCAGACGTCTGGTCTAGACCTTGAAAAAAAACTCAGAGATGAATGGAAATTGTTAAAGAAACAAACGTACTCTTCGGTGATTAAATCAACTTTGTTGTAGACCTCCAGCATGTTTTGTAGCTTGTCTTCACCAAGCAAACTCTCCAAAGTTTTGTGTACGGACAGGATCTGCAGCTTCCTGTCTGGGTGGCTGGCGTCACGGATATGCAGAATCACATCCTGTAATAAGAAACACATTTTTATAGTTATAGACAAGTAAGGAAAAGAAACAGAAACAGACAACTAGGGGGAAAAAACAGACAGGCAACAAGGGGAGGCAGAGACACAGCAACAGAGGGACACAGATAGAGCAACATAGAGTTGTCTTCCCAGTGAATAAGAATTTAGAAACAACTATGAGAGTTGTCTTCCCTGTGAGTGAGAATATAGAAACAACTATGAGAGTTGTCTTCCCTGTGAATGAGAATATAGAAACCACTACAAGAGTTGTCTTCCATGTGAATGAGAATACATAAACTAAAGACTGGAGCTAAGTGTATAACATGGGAATACAAAACCATCAATCACATGCTGTCTCCACAATGAAGGTTGACTGTAATGGATCTCTAAGTTGTTTTCTCACCCTGGTTGTACACCTTCTAAGCCTGCTATTCATCCATCTCTTGATGTTAGCCTCCCACTTGCATCACTGCTCACTTCTTTTTTATTTGCCTTTAACTTTTTCCTTCAGTATGTCTGGAAACCACAAGATGATGATGATCAAATGATAAACGAAATACCTGAATTTGTGTATCCAACCACCGCTACAGTTGGCACACTGTTGTGAACTCTCGTCTGTCTCACCGTCTGCCGCTGGCTGTGCAGCTTTTCCAGTTCACATTTCAACTTTGATTCCCGGCGCTGCAAAAAGTTTGCATGAATAAAATCAGAAAAATATGATACTTCAACTCCTCATGTGGGTGGGTTCTGTGACCCCACTGGGAAAAAAAAAAGAGGGGGGAGAGGGATAGACCCATTGTCCCCTTCTCTTCATGATAGGCCCATATTAATTATGATAAACACCAGCTATTTTAAAATTTGCCTGAGAAGAAAAGTAATCCTAAAAAAATTCTAGACAGCTAGATATTTATTTAGAGGGCAGGAAAAAAGTGTGATGGCATTATGTTTGCCTGATCCTCAAGTGAAACTGGTGGCCCAGTAGGTTGCAGATGAGTTAAAGTGTGATGGCATTATGTTTGCCTGATCCTCAAGTGAAACTGGTGGCCCAGTAGGTTGCAGATGAGTTAAAGTGTGATGGCATTATGTTTGCCCGATCCTCAAGTGAAACTGGTGGCCCAGTAGGTTGCAGATGAGTTAAAGTGTGATGGCATTATGTTTGCCCGATCCTCAAGTGAAACTGGTGGCCCAGTAGGTTGCAGATGAGTTAAAGTGTGATGGCATTATGTTTGCCTGATCCTCAAGTGAAACTGGTGGCCCAGTAGGTTGCAGATGAGTTAAAGTGTGATGGCATTATGTTTGCCCGATCCTCAAGTGAAACTGGTGGCCCAGTAGGTTGCAGATGAGTTAACTGATTGGTCTGATAGTCGGCTGGCTGGGTGAATGGTTGGATGTGAAGAGATACGACTATTCTCGGAACATTAGGCCAGAACCCAGTACTTCCCATGTAGGTCCTGTGGCCCTATTTTAACAAGGAAAAACTTATTCATCCCCCCCCCCCTCTCCCCCAACAAGCAAATCACAAGAGGTCACCAATTAGGGTTTTGCTTTAATTTAATATGTTGGGTCGAATGGCACAAATATCGGTGCCTAGCTGTTAACCACAACATGCCAACCACCCTTTTGAGGGCAACTGCAAAAGAAGAAGAAATAAAAGGACAAAGAAGAGGAAGATGAAAGAGAAGACATGCCTGCAGCCTTCTCCTGCAAATAAAAAACCTGATAAGTTGAGCTAGAAACTACAAATTTTATAAAGAAACTTAAACATTAAAAAAAATTTTAGCGCTGACTGCAGTAAAGAAAAGAAAAATGGAAGTACATGAAGCAGATAACAGCATTACAGAACACACTACAGTAAACAAACAATATTACTTTGTGTTTCCCTGCTGTCTTTTTTTTTTTTTTTTTTTTTACAGATTTTACTCACAAACCAAACACACACACATTTGGACGGTCAGGAAAACACACACACACCCACACTAAATAAACTGACCTGCAGGAGCATACGCCTGTTATCTCGATGCATCTGACTCCCTGCACCAATCAAATGCATCATCTCCGCATCATAACCTCCGAGAATAAGCTGCATCCTGGATCTGCATTACAAGTCGACAGTAAGATGTTACTGTGCTGCTTTCTGATGTCTATTTGACTTCAGAAATTATCACATAGTAACATAAACAACCCAACTCTATCACTGCTGCTCTAATTCAATACTAAACATCCCCATATTGGTTCTTTGCCCTATTTTTTTTAAAAACTCTATCACTGCTGCTCTAATTCAATACTAAACATCCCCATATTAGTTCTTTGCCCTATTTTTTTTTTAAAACTCTATCACTGCTGCTCTAATTCAATACTAAACATCCCCATATTGGTGCTTTACCCTATATTTTTTTTTTATGAGAAAAAAAAAAACCAACAATAGATCTACTGCCCCCAAACAAACATTCTGTAAAAGGTAACTAACAAAGGGGTTTTGCTGAAACTGGATGTTTTGGGGCAAGAGGCAAAGATATTGCAGAATAGCTGTAAGCCATAACAAACTGTGCCAACCACCATTTTAATTCAAAATGCAGAAGAAAAACAGAGTGCTGAATGAACAATCATTATCACTCTCACACTAATATACACACAGTAATTTCTCATCATGATGGTATACAATCACCACCCATCCCCATCATGATGGCATACAATCACCACCCATACCTTGCATACCCATCATGATGGTATATACAATCACCACCCATATCTTGCATACCCATCATGATGGTATACAATCACCACCCATCCCCATAATGATGGCATGCAATCACCACCCATACCTTGCATACCCATCATGATGGTATACAATCACCACCCATCCCCATCATGATGGTATACAATCACCACTCATACCTTGTGTTTGGCAATGAAAGGTGCGAATATCACAGCCTAGCTGTAATCCACAACATGCCAACTGCCTTTAAACGGGCAAAGGCTGAAGAAGACAAGATTTTCTCAATTTTTAAAATTCTGTCAGGGCAGAGACCTCATGGCCTGCAAGACAATACTGACACTTACCTAATATAATGTATTTCTGCAAGTGCAACCTGCAGCTTGGCTTCAGGAGACTGAGCATGATCTTTAAAGATCTGAAGCACAAGCATGTACCGATCATACACAGGAAGACCCCAAGCCTCTTGTAACGTGTTAATCTGCAGTCCCGTGAGGCGATCGATTCCTATAACGACAGCGGTAATCGTCTTTTTTGATCTGACTTCACGGAGTAGAAGCTCAAAGTTTCCAGACCCAAACACATTCTTGGTTCTCTCAAAGTCAGTTCGTACAATTTTCTGGGCAGACAATAACATACAATGAGAATTATATGAGCACAACGTATAAGTTAATTCAATTCTAACTCCCCCCCCCCCCCCCACCCCTCCAATTTAAAAAGAGCTGTCATAAAAAGTAACTATTTATGTGTATGCTGAAAGATGTGTTGGGCCAAAAGGTGCCGATATTGCAGACTAGCCATAATCTACAATAGCGTGTGCAAAACACAAGAAACATATAGCCATACTATGAAGAAGATATTAGACAATGGAGGCAGAGAAAGATAGAAAAGTGGTAGTGGAAAAAGTAAATAGTCTGGCAACAAATAATAAGCAACATAATCTTCATGAAAATATCAGCTGAAATTGAGGAATTGTGAATAATGATTGCTGACAAAGCCATAGATCAAGCACTGAAAAAGAAGCCATGTTCTGCCGTGACCATATGTGGCTCACGGGCCACCAGTTGAATAGCCCTGCCGTATTGCACAACTATGTTAATTATGTAACGTTTTTATACCTTACATTAGAAAAAGAGGAACAGATGCAGGGCATGACAACAGTGTTTGTATGTACTTTTCATTTCACTGTCCTGTTGTGCCATTAAAGGCAACATAGGGCCTGTTGTGCCATTAAAGGCAACATAGGGCCTGTTGTGCCATTAAAGACAACATAGGGCTCACAATCTATTCTTCCATTCTACTCTATCCTGTGCAATTAATTCAATATCACGGATGGTATCCAGCTCAGCAGCTTTGGCCTCTCTCATCATTGTTCATTTGAGGATTTCTTTTGGGCGTCCTCGCCTTCTTAATTCCTTTATTTCTGATGTTAATGTCTGTTTGAATATTCTCTGCTTGTTTCTTCTCAGGATGTGTTCAATGTAACACCATCTTCTCTGTCTTATAACTGTTGATACTAACGGTTGCCCAGAAATTCTCTTATTTCTCATCCCTGTTGAATTCATTATATTTTTCTGCATGTACTTATTTCTGACAGTATGAAATGATACACAGTACCAGCACCTAATTTTATGCAGTGTTTTATTTTCAGTACTAGCACAATAAAAAATTTGCGGACAGCACTAGCACATATTTTAGGCACTTTGTGATGAGTACCAGCATCTTTCTGCCTTGAACAAAAGGCCACGACTTATATCAAAACTTAGCAACATAGCTGCAAATTTTCTTCCAAAAACAAAGGGCAGACAGAACCAAAAGTTAGTGATGTGGAGTATAGAGAACAAAAGGACAAATGAATGAAAGAAATAAAGGGGTGGGAAAAAAGAACAGAGAAGAAAATAAAGAAAATTTCCAATTTTCACATTCATTTACTAACCTGTTTTACAACTTTCCAATTGGGTAAAGTTCTTACAAGTGCACAAGTTTCTTCCAGTTTTAATTCTCGGGTTGTGAAAAGATATCTTCTGGATCCTGTCTTGATGTCTGGCAGGAGAAAAACAACAAAGACGATGGAATATAGACAAGGATGTTTGATTCTTCATCTCTGCTTTCAAGTAATCATTCTATATCACTTTTACAAATGCAGAGATGATAACCTAAATTTTTCTACTCTACATATTTTACTAATATTTCTCATACATTCTATACTAAATTACTTGGTCATACATGACAAAATTACTCTGTTGTACATACATATCTAAATCTGGGGGTGATATTCTATCACACCTACTGAATTACTTTACCAGAAAAACAGAGATGGGTATCCTATGTGTAGAATGGCTACAACTGCTCAGTAAGACTCAGACCAGTAGTATTTTATAGATTTTTGCCCAGGACATTCTGATATGTGAGGCAATGAGCAGCCTGATAGATTTGCTGCTGCCACTCTTCTGTGCCATGACCTACTAATATGATAAAGTGGACATGGTGAAGGCTCTCTGGAATGAAGGGAACAGTGCAATGGAAAAGAATGAGTATATGTACCATAGGAGACTGATTCAGGAGGGAATAGGCAGAGGGTCTGAATGTGCAGGCAGAGGGTATGAATGTGCAGGCAAAGGCAGAGGGTCTGAATGTGCAGGCAGAGGGTATGAATGTGCAGGCAGAGGTCATGAATGTAGCTACTTCAGTAAAATTTTAAAAATGCCCTCTACACCAATAAAACCAGCACAGTTAGATAGCTGTAAACAATCTTTTTCCAATGGTACCTCATTTAGGCTTGTATGTCATTTCTGAGCTGAGATATGTAGGTTTTTGTGGAGATGAGATGTAAGAAATAGCCGCTAAAACTTATGACCCAGAAACAAGAAGTTTTTCTCTGCGCAACCTACTGCGCAGTTCTGTATCGGCTTTGTTTACATTGGACTGTCATTGGTCAAGATGGCAGGCAATGAGACACAGCCACTGGCTGAGCCAGCGATTGCCTTAAAAATGTCACTGTACATCTACCAAGCCACCGTTCAGTAAGAAATTTTATACACAAATGTAAAATTGGACGGAGAATTCAATTATAACTAGCATTACCAGGACGAGTAACAGTTAAAGCCTAAAGCCAACCTGAAAAACTTATCGCTATTTTCAATCAAACTGATGTAACAGAAAAACAGAGGACGTCTGGCTGTCCTAGACATGCGCTGTTAATCGGATTCCTTCCCAATGTTTTCAGCCATTTAGAGTGGGTGAAAATCACACCAATCCCAAAATTTCATGAGAGATTAGGACCCATCCCGAAACCCCAGCCGACATTTCCGAAACAAGTTTCAAATGGTTTCCATGGTAACGGAAATTGTCGAAAAGATCGCAAATTTCCGAAACTGTAGTCCCTACATGAATGTGCAGACAGAGGGTATGAATGTGCAGGCAGAGGGTATGAATGTGCAGGCAGGGGGTCTGAATGTGCAGACAGAGGGTATGAATGTGCAGGCAGAGGTCATGAATGTGCAGACAGAGGGTATGAATGTGCAGGCAGAGGGTATGAAAGTGTAGGCAGAGGGTATGAATGTATAGGCATAGGGTGTGAATGTGCAGGCAGAGGTCATGCATGTGCAGGCAGAGGGTATGAAAGTGTAGGCAGAGGGTATGAATGTATAGGCATAGGGTGTGAATGTGCAGGCAGAGGTCATGCATGTGCAGGCAGAGTGTATGAATGTGCAGGCAGAGGGTATGAATGTGCAGGCAGAGGGTATGAATGTGCAGGCAGAGGTCATGAATGTGCAGACAGAGGGTATGAATGTGCAGGCAGAGGGTATGACTGTGCAGTGGAAAAGAAAGGCACACTTTAAATCAGGTTGCAGCTGGTACTGTCATTAGGGGAACTTTTCATTGGCCATATAGAAAGGAAACATAATGGTGGAGGAATGCCCTGAGTACAGTGATGCCAAATCATGGTGAGAGAATGCCCTGAATGCAGTGATGCCAATTCATGGTGAGAGAATGCCCTGAATGCAGTGATGCCAATTCATGGTGAGAGAATGCCCTGAGTGCAGTGATGCCAATTCATGGTGAGAGAATGCCCTGAATGCAGTGATGCCAATTCATGGTGAGAGAACGCCCTGAGTGCAGTGATGCCAATTCATGGTGAGAGAATGCCCTGAGTGCAGTGATGCCAATTCATGGTGAGAGAATGCTCTGAGTACAGTGATGCCAATTCATGGTGAGAGAATGCCCTGAGTACAGTGATGGCATTCTTGATTCATATATTTATCTGTTATCGGGACTCTATTATGAGTATGTATGGAAAAAGGAATGGGGGTGGGGGGAATAGATGAACTGTCCCCTTTAACAAGCATCAGTAAAAGGCGACTAATTAGGGGAGTTTCCTGAGTTTCCTTCAAAGTCAGAGTGCACTTAACTAAAGGGGCAGGGAACCAATAGTGCGCATATAAATAAGCAATGTCTGTAAAACGAATGCACATGCAAACTCCAATTCTGGAACCAGATTAAAGTCCAGAAGTGGACGAACAACCAGAACATTGCACTGGAGGTTAAAGCCAGTGAACGTTAAGGAAATTTATAAGTCATTCATTATTTCATCACATCTGAGTATTAGTTTTCACACGTGGCTGTATTGCTCTAACTATATTTGTGTGAATTACTTTATTCCTACCTGGCTGAATTACCAAGACTCTGTGACCCATGCCAGGTATGGTGCATATTTCTCTTAAATACTCCCCATACTCTTCGTCATCATTCTCTTCAGTGTTCAGACTGTTGTCAACATTTCCATTCTTTCTGTCGTTGTCATCACTGCCAGAAGCTAGTGAATGAAGGAAAGAATAGCAAGCAATAGCAGCATAATAGCAAATATATTGTCATTGATTTAGGCATCTAGATTCTTCTTAATTTGTTCATTCACATTCTAAGATTTACAGCCATATACAGTGCTGTCCGCTCGAGGCAATCTCAATTTCTGTTTCTTTTTGCTTGAATTCTTATTGGATAAAAGAAATTTCTGATAGGTATAACCATTACTTGGCTCCGGGGTGAGTTCTCTTTATCAGGCTGCACTGTATCAGCACTAATAACTGATTTAAGAACTGGCATTATAGCACACCAGACATACCCTAGGTGCTCCATCTCCTATAGTAAATGCCTTAACTCTTTGAGGCCCAAGCAACGGTGTGAGCGTTGATTGAGAAGTTCCGTTTTGCCCAAACAACGCTTTCATTGTAGATTGTTTGTCCCATATATTTTGCTTTGCACATGGCTCCGTACTTGTTTCTAATGTTCGAAAGTATGATTAAACTATTCAGGGAAAGTTACTCTGCCGAAATCCTTTCAGCTACATTCCCTATCAGAAGCCACATGTGCATAATCTGATCAGATTACAGTGAAATTTTTTTCAACAGTGCATTTTCTAAGTTCGTTTTCGAGTACCATGAATACCAATGTTCCCATCACAAGCACAGGTCCTAGAATGCGTCCTTCTGTGGCCGAAGCTCTGAAATTGTTTCAGTCAGACGTTAATTCTGATAATGATAATTCAGATTTTTCTGAAAGTGATTCAGATGGTGAATTTTCCATTGCTACCGTATTTATGGTGTAAGAGAAGGAAAGTGCTGAAAACAAAGAGATGGCTAAGCTGTATTGAAATCATTGCAGTTACAGTCTGTATATAACTGTACAAAGTAAAAAGTAAATAGAGTGTGTGTTTTCTCTGAAATTATGCTCAGCACTCTGTGAGAACTAAGAGCCCCTGAGTGCTAAACTACCCTAGAAACTTATCACAGCTTTGGAATTGTTAGGAAATTGAACAAACTTTGAAGTTTTGTTCTCAAATTTGGATATTCACTACTCTTGTGGCTGCAAAATTATGGTAAGTGAGGAATTTGTTTGTAAAATGTTGTTGTTGTGAAATTAACACCTGCTGAATTCTTCTTTCCTACTAACTATACAAAAAAAAAAAAAAACATATACTTATCATCAGATTCAAAATTTACATTGATTTCTCTTTTTTTAAAAATATACTTTTATTGGGATTAGAAGTATATTACATTCTCTATTGCCTTTCTTGATCACCCATCCTTCTGTCATTTTTGTAAAGGGAAATTATTGTAGGCCAAGTATGGCCCGGAAAGAGTTAAGGTGTAGATGCTAACTGTTCCTGTAGCACATATATCCCTCCTTGCCTGATCTACACCTAATTAAAAGTTTTCACACATGTCACACAGATATTATTTCATCCAACCTCGTGTCTTCTATAAACATTAGATTACAAATGGTCTTAAAAATGTCTCCTTTGTCAAGTACAAGTGTTTCTGTAGCTACAGAATATTAACTCTTTAATATCCTTGCACTCCTGAATATCTCGGATAATATATGCACGTAAGTTCATATAAAGGTGACGTATCAACATTGGTTCAACGTAATGCTTCAGCTCTCTTTCTTGTTCCTGTTTTATGACCAAGATCCCTTAGAAACCACTGATGAGAAATAAATTCACAGGTACTGATCAACATTAATCCCCCATGTGTGTGTTCTGGGGCAGGTCCCATTTTGTGGGTGTTGTGTGTGGGGGTTGGGGGAGGGCATAAAAAAAGAAAAGATCCACTGCTTGGTAACAAGCATATGGGGGGGGGGGGGGGGGGAGGAGAGGGCCACGAAAGGAAAGGAATACAAATTATGGAAGGGAGTTAAAGCAATTTTGGAATTTGTATTTAAATTATAAATACTGTCATTCGTAAAATGATAACATACATACCGCTTGAAGACTGGCATCTTTGTGTTAAATTCGTACACCCCGCAGAATTCTTAATCTTCCGTCTGCAGGCAACCACACCATTGTGTGTCGTGAAGTGCCTGGTTCCATAAGTTGTACGCGAACACCCTGTTTTACTTGTCAAACATCTATCTATAAAACTGATTTGTATTGTCTGACCATTAACATTAAAGACCGACTGGCGTCGGCGAGGAAGAATGACATGTGAATTTGGTCCGTGGATTTGCCCAGTTTGACTTTGGCACCAGTTATTATTACAATTATATTTATAACCTCTGTTAATATTCCGAAGAAGATTTCGACCAGCTACAAAAGTCATGTCTTAAAGTGAAAGTTCAATCCCAAATAGTGTAATATTTTAAATTTTTATCTTGCTACAAACTGGTGCACCAAGAAAAATGCAAAGACGAATATAGCAAACTTTTTAGAGAAGTTTGTTTTGTTTCTGCTATCGAAACATTTTAAGTAGTTAATCGTTCTTAAATTATTTCGCTACTTTTGTTTTTACAACAAATAGTTTCAAGATAGCAACGAAACAATCAGTAACGGTTTCTTACTGTTGTAGTGCTAGTGGTCGCTTTATGTATGTACAACTTTAATTATGTAATAGGCCGGTCGACGAATACACGTAAATTTCCTTGCGTGTGATCTCTAATGCTGATTGCAAGTGGGATTTCCTCTTTGCCTTGTGCATTTTTATTCAGCAAATACTCTAACAAATTGGCTTTTTCCGTCTTGGATTCAGATGGCCGTTAAAACGATTGGGGATTTGAGAGCAGCGTGTCCACATTTCGGCTAAGAATGCGAGAATTGTGAGTAAATATCGAACGGCCAGGCATGAGAGGCGCACCGGACATACACAAATCGTGTTAACCAGCATACGGCTGGTATAATTAACCACTAGACGCTGATGCATAGCCTATGTTAAAAAGGGAGAATGAGCCCTATGGGTGTGTCCGGAGTGGTGTGACGATAACTGTATCTCATAACTCTTCTTCTTTGTCTTCCTCTTCTTCTTCTTCTTCTTCTTCTTCTTCTTCTTCCACCCCAATTTTCTTGAGAATAATAGACTCCATATTTTTCGTCTTCTGTTTCAGCTGAGTTTCAAGAGCTGACATCACAATACTTGGAACATTTCCTTAAGTGCCCCATCCTGATTTTCAGCAAAAAGTTCAAACCCCGATGGTACCAGTAACAGATTGTATATTCGTTTTGCCTTTACTGTGAGTTTTGAACGTTGACTACTCTCTTCACACCATGATAATCTAATTGTGCCTCTGCACTGGCCACTCATTCCGAAAGGGCTGTGACAACATCTAGCCTGTCTTCTTCTTTGCGTTCACTGACTGTAACTCCGGCAGAAAGTTATGGTTGTTCCTCCATCTCTTGACTGTAGTCTTGTTCCAGAACCGAAATTTTGCGTGCACACACATTTTACATGTCTGACTTATTTGTATGCAGATTGTTGACTTCTTGACTCACAAGCAGATGCACTCCTACACTGAAGGAAGCCCCCCCCCCACCCCCCTCTTTCACCCCTAGTTAGTCTTCTACGACATGCTGGTATGGGGAGGCAGTGGGTCTATTCTTGTCTTCCCCACTATGGAGCTCCGGAACCTGCATGAGAAATCAAGCTTGTCATGACAAGGCTTACCACCGAGTGGTGCAGAACCAGCCAGTTAATCTGTCTATCTGTTTCCCAACACAACCTGCATGTCCTGGAGAAAATATTCGATGGATATTTCAAAAAATAAAAACATTTCTGCTCCAAGCAAGTCATCATCATCAAGTGCCTTGTCATCTGGCGTTGGCGTTCATGCAACTCCACAGATTTAGGTCTTTGGTGTTCTGGATCTGTTTCACTGATGATATTCCTCCATGCCACTGTCTTAAGTCATCCGTCATCGTTTCCCTTGGTCTGCCTCTACCTCTTCTACCAGTGATCTTTCCAGTCGTTACGATATTTTCTGTGCTATTTTTCTCATTACATAACCATATAACTTTGTTTGTTCCTTATCATTGTTGTATAAAATTTTATACTTTCATTAGCAATTTCCAAGCAAGTCACTACGTGTAATTAGTCTGTGCCGTGCCCTTTGAAACTATGTGTCTGTGATCACAATAATTTATAAATACAGACAACAGTTGACGACAATTTAAAGCAAGAGGAAATGCCTTCTGAGTGTGCTATTTTGTTTAATATATAGAATAAACATTCTTGTAAACTATACACGCGTTAAAATATGCAACACAGGTAAAACAAAGACAGATATAAACACATCAGAAGATAACGTAGACGATAACAAACCATCAACGAAATCTTTCAAGTTGTCATGTGAAATAATATACACACACAATTGCATGGCATATTGGGAAAAATAATTCAATATTAAGATAGATCTAAATAAAGTACATTGTAATTAAGACTGCTAATTACAGTATGTAAACAGTTTTCTGGGAAAACGTGCCAGAAAATGAAAAGTTGTTTAGAAACTGTTCTTTGACGTGCCATTTATGTTGTGAAATGCGAAACGGAATTGTGGGAGAAAGGTAAGTATATATACAGGTTTTTTTTTTTTTAAAGTTCTTAAATCAATCTTTGCCCCCAACCTGAAACCCGTGGTTAATTTCAATAAAAACGGTCAAATTTATATAAATATAATGTTGTTCATTCTGATCAAAAACATATCGACACACACACCAACACACACACACACACACAATGAAAAAAAGATTAAGACGTTATGGGAGTGTAACAGACTGGTGTGATAAGTTTAACCTGTTAATAATCTGAGTTTGGCGACACTTGCGAACTAAACCGACAGATTTGCTGATCGGGACTCTCCGCAAGTGGCCAGTGGATCGAAAAGTTGATAAAAGGAGAGGCTTAACAAAAAAAAAAAGCTCATACATACTGAAAAATAAAAGGATTAAGGAGACGAGGACACCCACAGAAACCCTAATACGAAAGTTGATGAGAGAGGCCAAAGCTGCTGAACTGGATTCCTTCTATGATATTAAATTGGTTACACAGGATAGAACGTAATAAAGGAATAGAATGCGAGCCCTATGTGACATATAATGGCACAACAGGATACTGAATGAAGAAACGGATGGATAGTAATTGAAGTTAGTTTTATAGAAGAAAAATACTTGGTGCGACAGGTAAACAGATAAATGTGTATGTAACACGAGCTGGGCGGCAAATATATATATATATATATATATATATATATATATATATATATATATATATATATATATATGCACAGTTTAATTAAATTAATACATAATTAGCAAGTGCGTACCATTGTCAGTGTTTAGACCAGGGAGATTAAAAGGAGAAACATAAGAGAAGAAAAAGACGAAAGGTGAGGAAGAGAAAAGAAATTTCATTCGTTTATATTTGTGGAAAATGTTTCGATGTGAAAGTCACAACTGGTTTCCAGAGAGGTTAGTGGAATACGGAGAAGAGGAGGCCACATTTGTAGAGTACATCAATAGTTGACCACGCGGATGTTCTCACTGCAGTCCGTACAGTTTGTGTTGGTGTTTGCTGAACATGGCATCTCTGGAGCGCTTTCCTGGGAGGTTGTTGTAGCGTCCAGTGTTTCCATGACTGTGTTGTCGTCATAGTGGACTCTAGGGTCAAAGCGGACCTGTTTAACACACTTGTATATCTTGTCGATATCCGCCTGATGGGGTACTTGAGTAGGGTTTGTACCACCGAGTGACGGTACTCCACACAGAGGGAAATATTTACAGTCTTCTTTAGTTTCACTGCTGATTTCTAGACGTACTGAATAACTAGAGCAGTGCTTTTTTAAACTACTTTTTAATGGACGGTTCTGCTTTTCTTGTTGCGTGTTATCTCTACATTCTTTTGTTTCCTTTAGGGATTCCTTATTTTGCAGTTTTCTGGAGTAATCTTGGTTGTATTGTCTGAGTGAATGGATTTCGTCTTTAGTAGGTTCTTCAGATACATTTGTCTGGCTATTTTCTCGCTTCGATGTAAAATTGGACATCCCAGTCTTACTTTTGGAAAATGTTTGGTTGGTAGAAGATTCACTCGTTTCAGTTGTTTTCATTTCGCCTTTACTTTCAGTGTGAATTTCATATGCACAGGACCATTTCTTTTCTAATAACATTTCAATTCCTTTATATTTGATCTCGTCGCTATCCTTGGAGGCTTCCAATCTCTGACTGGAAATTGATCTAGTGGTCTGAATGGTTGCCATTTGCTCGGGTATATTCCGTGGGGGTTGCCTGTTTGTATTTGTAACTTCTCCACTTTCCACTAATTTATCATAGCTACATTCCCGAAATATGTTCTTATCGATTATTGAGCTTGTATCTTTCGGTTTACAGTGGGTTTCGTCGCCACCACACAGTTTTACATTGCTTTCTTTCTCTTCTGGATGATACAACGTTTTTGATAGCGTTTCTTCTTCATCAAACTTGTCATCACATTTGTCTTTCTTCGGAGGATCATTCATCCGTACAGGCTTCTTTTCCAGGTTTTCTAGGTTCCCGAACTCATTAGATGACATCTCTTGCATCTCTTTAGTGCCCTGTGTACTCTGATCTGACCCCGATGACGTGGCGCCGACTTCTGCTTCAGCTCTGTTGGTTGCTGTTCTTGCATCTTTAACACAAGAGACTTGTTCTGTGCAAAACGCCCCATGACATGCGGTTGAGTCACTATTTACATTGTTACAAGACCCTTTAGAAGATTTGGCTGTGGAAAACCATTCATAGTTTGGGAGGGAAGATTTTCTGCCTGTTTTTGTGTTTACATCATCTTGTGGCCTAGACTCGCAGACAGGATTCTTGCGTGACGCTAAATTTGATTTGTTTAAGCAGTCTAGGTTTGAGAAATCGTGGCTATTAAAGTGAGTAAAATCTGGATGTTTGTTGTTGCTACAATCCACCATATTACCTTTTAAAGTACTTCTGGATTTGGTATATGTCCCTAATTCAGAGACCGTGAACTGGCCTGCCGTTATTTCATACACTTTAAGTTTGTCGTATTTACAAGATAACCCTCTTCTCGGTTGTGTGCCCTCAGAACCACCACCTGTTATGTCCTTAGCTACAGTTTGGCCAGAACCTCCCCTGTCCACTTCTGACGGGATTGGTCTCACAGCACATACTCTAACTTGTCGAGGTTGTGAATCCGGACATACAGCCTGAACAGCACCAAAATCCATTTGGTCTTCTCGTTCCGGTAGAACCTCAGCATTTACAACCTGGCATTTTAAAGGTTCACAATTGTTCAGATTCCTACTCTCTTGCCCTGTCAACAGTTCACCATTGTTCTTAACCAGACACAAAGACTGGTTGTTTGTTGTATCATCTTTGAAATCTTCCCCAACACTACCTACCAGTTTTTCATCCTTCCCTGTAAACACATCTGCTGCCAATTCACAACAACACAGTTGATCTTGTCTTTGATATTCTGAATGACATCCGCTGGAGGTATGACTGTTGCAACCATCTACCATAGAGCCGTTACAGTCACGCTCTGATTTGACAGTGACCTTTTGTTTTGGCGACGGTTTACTGCATACAGTCCTCTCTTGGTCACCTTGACCGTGTAGAATCTCCGAATTATTTGTGTTCTTCCCCTCCAAATGCCTCATCGTGGGTTCCACGAAACTCCTGTGTTTATTCTCGTTATACTCTGTTAGAATGTTGTGCTGTGTCAGCAGCTTACAATATTTCAGACTTCTGTTCATTTTCCGGCGCGAATCCTTATCTCTGACCAAACTCTTGCTGATGCCACACCACAACATTGGCTTGCAGCTGTTCCAGTTCTTTCCCAGAGAGGATCGACTACCGCGGCCCCCCGACGCATATTTATTTATGAGGTGCGTTACTCTCTTCTCTTCCCTGTTGCGCGTGGACTCTCTCACACTGGTCATCGGATACAGACAATGGACACTGCATTCACTTTCAAGGCTGTTTTCAAAATTGCCTAACGTATGCCTAGGCTTTGGGCCGCGAGTGACAACCAACATATCCTCAGTTCCACAATGAAAATTGCTCTTCAAAGGCTTTTTCTCACTAACGTTAATATCATCAACGTACCTGGAAATTATCAATTTACCGTCATCATTTGTCGAGTGTAGCCTATTTTCCATGAAACTGTTCAACTTTTCATTGACAGTATGCCAGTTAGATGACTTGGTCATGTCAGACGCGTCAGTCAGCGCTGCTACCCCATCATTTATTTCCGTTAAAGATGGCGACGACTCTGCTCGGCTGAAGTTAAAGTCGGACATATTCTGAAACTGGCCAACATTGTAGGAATTGACTGTAGGCATTTTGACCGGTTTCAACTCTGGAGAATACATGCTACTTTTCTGTACATCACTCATTTCCGAATCAGACGACAGGACAATCGGATACGTCTGCTCAATGGTGGGTATTTTAGTATCGATCTGTTCTTGTGGATTTCTTGGCAAATGGGGGCTTCTCTTTGTGCTTATCTGAGGGGATGTTGATTTGACAAACGTCGTAGAATTGCGATCATTGTCGCTGGGTATGGTAACTGAAATCATTTTCGCTGCAAATTTGCTGGCGCACTCCCAAGGGTCATTTAATGTGGAATTCAAGCCCTCGTAGATGTCACCGGACTCAAATTCTGTGCTCGAATCCAGATCGCTCTTTTTTGTCAACCTTCGGAGGTAGTTGATGTCTCTCATTGTTGCAGCTTGCAGCAGTTGAAAACTGTGCCTTAGTGTTGTATCATACCTGTATACAAAAGCCAGCATTAGAATTATGTCAAAAAAAGTGTTGCTATCTATCTACTTTTACCCCACCAGGACATCACACAAGCGATAAACACTTGACTATACAAAGTGCCACCATTCGGATGAGGATCACCCGTGGAAAGGTCCCAGAAACCGCGTTCAGCCATTAGGCCATATTTATGGTCGGGCTATATTGCGGCCCCTGGCAAGAGCCAGAGTGGGGCTTCAGAATAACGAAAAATTGCATCCCACAAGGAATGACAGGATAGTAATTTTTTAGAAAGTGTTGCCTCTTGTTGTGAGCAATATATAGATAGATAAAGGGTTATGTCCCTTGTGAGTATAGCTTCCACACACACACACACACACACACACACACACACACACACACATATATATATATATATATATATATATATATATATATATATATATATACATATACATATGTGTGCCTGTGTGCACGCCAAGATTGTCATTCTGTAGGCTTCACGTCTCAAAATGAGATAAGCAGAGAGCTACAAGTCCCAGAAACCCCTTTGGAACCTATAGGACATTTATACTGGCCAATGAGCAGCACAATACGGCCACGAAGTAACCTGTAAATATATCCAAATGACAGTTATTTGAATCTTGGTTTTTATTACTGTCCTTGTTCTTGTTCTTCTTTTTCTTTTGGGACTAAGCTTCCCCCCCCCCCCCACCCCCTTCCATATTACTTGCCTCTTTCAATAAGCTTTCTATACAGCAGTGTTTACTTCCACTAGGGGCCTCAGTAACACACGGGACAGCTGCTTGGTTGGTTAATTTATAAATGACCCAGAAAACTGTGACTCAACTCTAAAGCCTAACTCACTGAGTTTGAATACTTAAAAGGAGTTTGCCTATCTCTGGGAATTTCAGCTTGAGAGAGTGACACATATGACGCAGAGTCACTTTTTGGATGCGAATCCAAAAGGATAAAATTCCAAACATCCCGTTTAATCGTATAAAGCCTTTATATTGGTACACGCAAGGTTAATAAGTAATTTGGAGTCTAACATGGTAGGGTATTATTAGTAACTTGTTATTGGCAGTAATAACTTATGAAAATAGCTTGCATAATTTGAGAGTGAGATTGACGTAAAGAGTTTCCTCCTGATCGGAAATGCAGAAAATCCGGTACAGATACACGGCATCCTCGGAAGACGGGAGTAATAAACGATTATAATAGATAAGTAACGAACCGCACAAACAAACACTGGTACTGGTCCGTTCAGGAGTTTTGGAGATATTTGTTACACGTTTGAGGGCACGACTTTCAGAACAGACTACAGCTAAGTGCAGCCTAAACCTCTTACGTATTTTCTGTGCCTGAGTGTGAAAAAATAGGGGGGGGGGGGGTGGTGGCTCAATTGGCCCAAGCCTTGTTTAAGAGTTTAATAATAATACTAATAAAGTGCTGAATAGCAAATGAATTATTGCAGTAAACTTCGGCTCACTCGCTTAAGACGAACACTCGGTTAACATGTAAAAAACTCGATTCCTAGGGATGTGTTATCAAAATACA
Organism: Candidula unifasciata; assembly: GCA_905116865.2. Classification (NCBI taxonomy): domain Eukaryota; kingdom Metazoa; phylum Mollusca; class Gastropoda; order Stylommatophora; family Geomitridae; genus Candidula; species Candidula unifasciata. The sequence goes on along the minus strand of CAJHNH020000224.1, from coordinate 735,348 downwards.
CTAGTCCCCGGTTACAGACTTTTTTTGGAATTCATGTTAACGAGGTTTCACTGTAATAAATTTGAAATAATATTAAAGCTATGACAAACACGTAGAAACAGCATTTCTATATATGGTTCACAGCCTTCTCCAGATAAATAGAGAAGGTCGTGATATGGTTGTACCTGCGTTATGCTGACGACACCGTCTTGATAGCCACAAGTTAGAAAGAACTGCAAGCATTGCTAAAGGCGGTCGTGGTAGAAAGTGATATAAGGACCTCAGATTGAATAATGGGAAGACAGAAGTAATGGTGATTTCAAAGAAAAGAATAGTGCCTAAATGTATAATAAAAGTCAGAGGCGTTATTTTAGGATGAATGCAGACATTTAAATATCTAGGCACGTGGATAATAGCCGATGGAAGGCGTGCCACAAAGATAAAGAACAGAAATGAACAAGCCCAAACTGCCTTTTATAAAATGAAAAACATTTTATGCAATAAATCCGTGTCATTGGAGGTTAGGAAACAAATTCTCGCATGCTATATAAAGCAAGTTTTAACATACTGCTGTTAATCCTAGACAATTAATAAACAAGCCGAACAATATCTTGAGACCGCGGAGATTTGGTTTTTACAAAAGAATCCTTAGAATTCCCTGGACAGCTAAGAAGAGAAACCAAGATGTGTTCAAAGACGCGAGTGCTCAGAAACAACTTATCACAAACATCAGAAAGAGACAACCATAGTTTTTTTTTTTTTTCTTTTTGATCATTTAATGAGAAGAGAAAAACTGGAACATGTTGTGACCACTGGAAAGATCTGTCACTCACTAACTTTTTTCAGTGATACTGAAAATTCTGCGCTACGTCATTCGCCTGGTCCTATAAAAATATAAAATTCCGAATCATGCTGACGGAACATTCCAAACCACATACCTCACCTGATTCCGTGCTGACAAAACATTCTAAACTACACCACTATCCTGATTCTGTGCTGACAGAACATTCCAAACCACACCACTCACCTGATTCTGTGCTGGCAGAACAATCCAAACTACACCACTCACCTGATTCTGTGCTGGCAGAACATTCCAAACCACATTACTCACTTGATTCTGTGCTGGCAGAACATTCTAAACCACACCACTCACCTGATTCTGTGCTGACGGAACATTCCAAACCACATACCTCACCTGATTCTGTGCTGACAGAACATTCCAAACCACATCACTCACCTGATTCTGTGCTGACAGAACAATCCAAACCACACCACTCAGCTGATTCTGTGCTGACAGAACAATCCAAACCACACCACTCACCTGATTCTGTGCTGACAGAACATTCCAAACCATACCACTCACCTGATTCTGTGCTGGCAGAACAATCCAAACCACATCACTCACCTGATTCTGTGCTGACAGAACAATCCAAACCACACCACTCACCTGATTCTGTGCTGACAGAACGTTCCAAACCATACCACTCATCTGATTCTGTGCTGGCAGAACAATCCAAACCACATCACTCACCTGATTCTGTGCTGACAGAACAATCCAAACTACACCACTCACCTGATTCTGTGCTGACAGGACATTCCTAACCACATCACTCACCTGATTCTGTGCTGACAGGACATTTCCACCACACCACTCACCTGATTCTGTGCTGGCAGAACACATTTAACACTTCCATCAAGCTGTCTTTGTTGTTTAATTCAAAGTCAGTCAAATCCATTTTAGCGAACTGAACATCTGATTCCAGTTGTTCCTTGCGGGCCTCAAGGAATTCTTTTCTAATTTCCAAGTCCTTTGAATGTAAAATATTTAACGAAATCTTTATGAAGTTTAAACTCTTGTTCTTCCATCCCACCCCGTTTTTCCCCCCTGTCCAGATTGGTTCTTCTTTTTCTTAACGCTCACTGACATTAAACAGGGATCGATCCAGGTACCAGGTAAAGTCCTGGGAAGTAAAGGCGGCCGATATGATGTTGACCATATCACCGATCAAGCGCCGATTGGTATATAAAACGTGAAAATGTCCTTGATTTAGTACTTTACTTATTAAATGGAATGCGTCTGTGGTTTAGTGGTTATACTTTTCTAAAACCCACTGCTGGCTGCATGGATTTTTATCGTGGTATGGGGCGTCGCAGGTAGACCCGCCTAAAATGGGTACGAGGATGTACGTCCTGGAGAAGTAAAGACGGCTGGCATAATGCTGACCACATTACCCATCTAGTGCCGATTGGTCTGTAAAAATATGGGATGCTCTTCCCAGATGCACGATGCGCCTAAGGCGTGGATAATGATTTTTACTTGACTTTTTATGAATATCATACCATTCAGAAAGCAATGACCAATTTCAATAATCCATTGACTTCGCTCATCAACGTTCTCCTTAGGGTTTCTCTGGGATGTCCTCGTTCCTTTCATCTATTTTCCATGTCACTGCCTGTCTGATGATTCTCTGTTCATCTTTTCTCAGAAAATATAGCGCCATCTTCTCTGTATCATAACTGTTATCACTAGTAATCTCAAACTACTGAACGTAGAACTTTCCAGTTAAACAATCAACAAATGCTGGGGCGGGATGGCCGGGTTTTGTAAAGGATTTCCAGCTAATTTGCTAATTAGTTAAACTTTTAAGCAAAGCTGTGTTTTGTAGTGCAGCATTTTAATCTTATGCTTAAGCCATTAATTATATCGCCTACTGGCTTTTTAGCCAGATCACAGGTTTTGCAAGAAACGTCTGATCTGATTGGTGCCCGTCTCCTGCCAGGTAAAATATCGCAGTTACATGCTAAGAACAACTCAAGTTGAGGCTGGGTCATAAATACCAGTATCAGAAGGAAGGTCATAAATACTAGCATTAGACGTAAGGTTGGAACAAGCTCTGTGTCTGAATGAGTGGTATCATTCAGTACAAAAGGCAGCGCTCCACTTCATTACATTTATATATATCCTAGGACATGCCAGTGTGAAAGGCAAAGAGGGCGGAAGATATTGCAGGCAAAGACACCTTAGGAAATAAAGCTTCTATGGACAAAATGGACATAATCAATGCTAGACGCGAGTCAGCGCATGCTGAAGATCTCAAAGTAAAGATAATCATTTCTCTCTCAGTTGCGAGGTCTAGCTATACCAATTGGAGCAGCGCGACGTGAAAACAGTGCAAAACCTTACAGTCGTTACATCACCTAACATAGAGCAGG
>CAJHNH020000224.1:652156-727156 GCA_905116865.2 Candidula unifasciata | reverse complement strand
GAGAGAGTTTACAACCAGGACAAGAGATAAACGAACGGCAGTCTGAGAGAGTTTACAACCAGGTCAAGAGATGAACGAACAGCAGTCTGAGAGAGTTTACAACCAGGACAAGATATAAACGAACGGCAGTCTGAGAGAGTTTACAACCAGGACAAGAGATGAACGAACAGCAGTCTGAGAGAGTTTATAACCAGGACAAGAGATGTACGAACGGCAGTCTGAGAGAGTTTACAACCAGGACATGAGATGAACGAACGGCAGTCTGAGAGAGAGTACAACATGGTCAAGAGATGAACGGACGGCAGTCTGAGAGAGAGTACAACCAGGACAAGAAATGAACGAACGGCAGTCTGAGCGTTTACAACCAGGTCAAGATATAAACGAACGGCAGTCTGAGAGAGTTTACAACCAGGACAAGAGATAAACGAACAGCAGTCTGAGAGAGTTTACAACCAGGACAAGAGATGAACGAACGGCAGTCTGAGAGAGTTTACAACCAGGTCAAGAGATGAACGAAAGGCAGTCTGAGAGAGTTTACAACCAGGACAAGATTGAATGAACGGCAATCTGAGCGACTGTATAACCAGGACAAGAGATGGGAAAACGGCAGTCTGTTACAACCGGGTCAAGAGATAGAGCGTGTCGACGATCTCTTGCAGCCAAACCTTAAGGTGAAGACTGCACCTGATTGATTGATTAATTTACTAATTCCCCTTTTAGTTTTTAGGACAAATCATCTTTTAGTGGGAGTGTGGGGATAACATACCTGGATGACGACGCATTGCTCGATCAGAGTTGCTGTATAGATGTGGTGGACCTCTGCTTGCTGAGTGACTTGCGACCCCAGATCCAGGAGAGCCGGCCCCACCCAGCCGGGTGCATGAGCCTTCTCCAGGAAAGTGGCCTGTTGCTGCAAACGTTGTGCCTTGGACACCAGCTTCTGGCAGATGATGTTGTCCAGCTACCGACAGTCATGCATACAGGCACATGTCTTGCATTCATGCACATAAACATTCATGAAAAACGTAAACACTTGTGAGCGTTTGAAGACAGACAGACAGACAGACAGACAGACAGACAGACAGACAGACAGACAGACAGACAGACAGACAGACAGACAGACAGACAGACAGACAGGCAGACAGACAGACAGGCAGGCAGGCAGACAGACAGACAGACAGACAGACAGACAGACAGACAGACAGACAGACAGACAGACAGACAGACAGACAGACAGACAGACAGACAGACAGACAGACAGACAGACAGACAGACAGACAGACAGACAGACAGACAGACAGACAGACAGACAGACAGACAGACAGACAGACAGACAGACAGACAGACAGACAGACAGACAGACAGACAGACAGACAGACAGACAGACAGACAGACAGTCAGACAGACAGACAGTCAGACAGACAGACAGACAGACAGACAGACATAAACTAACTAACTAACTAAGAAAGAAAGAAAGAAAGAAAGAAAGAAAGAAAGAAAGAAAGAAAGAAAGAAAGAAAGAAAGAAAGAAAGAAAGAAAGAAAGAAAGAAAGAAAGAAAGAAAGAAAGAAAGAAAGAAAGAAAGAAAGAAAGAAAGAAAGAAAGAAAGAAAGAAAGAAAGAAAGAAAGAAAGAAAGAAAGAAAGAAAGAAAGAAAGAAAGAAAGAAAGAAAGAAAGAAAGAAAGAACGGAAGGAAGAAAGAGAGAAAGAAAGAAAGAAAGAAAGAAAGAAAGAAAGAAAGAAAGAAAGAAAAAAGAAAGAAAGAAAGGGTTACAGATACGACAAAGTCAGGTTGGGATTAATCACACTGTACTATTGATAATTGTTAATTAATTGTATGCATTGATCATTTTATTGGGGACATACCTGTCAAACGAAGGAAATGAGAAAGATGTATGTTAAAAATTTAAACTTTTGAGGAATCGATAATAATTCAAGCAACATCAATTCCTTAAAATAAAGAAACATCTCATACAAAGCATATTTATTCCAGCCCTATGCTACCAGTGACAGACATGGCCACTTACAACCAACCAGAAAAGACATTTGGTAACCATGGAAATGAGAAAGGCTGCAAGAGTGATCAGGAGAGATAAAATCAGGAATGAGGCCATAAAAGAAAAACTCGACAGTTCAAATAACTGTGCCCACTTTAAAAAAATACCTTGTACATAACATATAAGGCATTAAAAGAAAACCAGCAACAACAAAAAAAAAAAAAAAAAAAAAAGGAGGACATAGAGCACAAGGTAGACCAAGGACATAATGGAAAGATAACACAAGAGAAACTCTGTAAAAGCATATATGTCTATGGTCGAAGCCGCTAGAAAATCAACAAGCAGAACCGTATACCTCGCTCGACAAAGAAGAAGTGAAGAAGAAAAAGAACTTTATTAAAACATCTGATGAAAGAGACAAGGGAAGTGTCATAGTCGTAAGTACCCGAGGAAAACGATTGGTACATGATAGCCTTTTACGTCATATCAACAGGAAAGATGGATGAGGAGAAAGACAGAAGGAGGCCAGTGAGAAGATGCTCGATAATTTACCACTATTGCATGAAAAAAAAAACACCTTTTCAGAAATCACTGACAATCGACACAACAGAAGGTTGTGTATATTTGAGATTACCATCGCCATTCGGCGTGGACTAAGTTTGAATAGTCTCTGCAATATCTTACCTTGGCCTGTTTTTTCATTTCATCTTTGATCGTCTGCTGCAAGTCTGTGCAGGCATTGATAACATCCAGGTGACTCTGGCATTGAGCGAACAGATCTTGCACAGAGATACTACTGTCAGAGAATTCCGGGCACTGCGTTTTCTGCAGGTCTTCAGTGTGATTGTGTTCTAGTTTCTGGTGTCCTACCTGACTGTCAACGTTCGAGTCTTGCCTTTGTTTTTCTGGTGACCGTTGTCGCAACATCCGCTGCTGAACTATCAACTGCGGCTGCTGCAGTTGTTGATTTTGGTGTTGGAGCTGAACCTGCCGTTGCTGCTGTATTTGTTGCTGCTGCATTAGCAAAATCTTTTGTTGCATCTGCTGCTTGTGGTTTAAAAGCATCATAGACTGTTGCAGTTTCTTTTCCATCCGTTCACTTTGCTCCATATATTGCATTTCAAATTCGCTTGGTGTCATCTGCTCTGACGTGACCAGTGACTGTTTCTCCATTGCCATGTATCTTGGTGAGATAAACCGGTTAACTTTATCCGTTGTCCCAGTATTCACAGGGTCAACAGAAGAATCCCTGAAGATAAACGGATTGTCCTTTAGCCTGTCTGCATACTGTCTCGTTCGCTCTACATTAGTGCCAATAGCATTCAAACGTGAGGAATATTGTTTCCCATCCATTGTTTAACGAGTTTGTAGTACGTAACAAAATCGATAAAGCACCAGGTTATTTTGTATGTATTAATTTACATACACTCGACCAACCTACACTGTGTATACTACTTTAGAGTTTCTCATCGTTAACGCCTCATCCAGCTTCATAAAGATTTTTTAGGGCGCTTAATTTTACAGAAGCAGCCATTATTTTGATAGTGCAAATTTACCTCTTTGCAACTAACCATCTTGCACAAACAGGCAAGGTATGGTAAACAAAGAGAGGCAACACAGGTACATACACATTTAGAGCTGGTTCAGGGAGTTTTACTTCACATATTTTGCATTTACTTATACGTGTAAAGACAACAAGAGACGACGAAGAGGGAAAAGCTCACAGAATTTCAGACAACGTTGCCCATGTGACGAGCAGCCGGCTTAGAGCAATGCGGGATTAAAACAATGTATTTGTTTTAGCTACACGTAGAACCAGCTCTATGGCCGTTCAAATGTGGGCACATCGTGTTGTACACCGCTTGGAATATCACGTTATGTTCCTGTGCAATTCCATGCACACTGCTGCAGAAACAAAAACAACAATTCATGTAGGACTATAGAAGAGTTTGGAATGCCCATGCTATCATTAAAGAAAAATTTCCCTAAAGATAAAATCGACGAGCATAAATGAACTATTATGCTAAGGAAATAATAAATCCACCATGTTAATGACGCAATGTCAGTAAGATTGTCTAATTATTAATAGTACAATTGTTTCATACATAACATAAGATAGCCCTTGACCCTTCTTAATCAACATAGAACTGGTACTATTAGCCATCGGACGTTGGGGTTCATACTGAGGGGAGGATCTGAGCACCTATGGACATGTCCGGAGTGCAGTGATGATAACCCAGCTAACTAACTAACTAACTAACTAACTAACTAACTAACTAACTAACTAACTAACTAACTAACTAACTAACTAACTAACTAGCTAACTAGCTAGCTAACTAACTAACTAACTAACTAACTAACTAACTAACTAACTAACTAACTAACTAACTAACTAGCTAGCTAGCTAACTAAATAAACTAACTAACTTACTAACTAACTAACTAACTAACTAACTAACTAACTAACTAACTAACTAACTAACTAACTAACTAACTAACTAACTAACTAACTAGCTAGCTAGCTAACTAACTAACTAACTAACTAACTAACTAACTAACTAACTAACTAACTAACTAGCTAACTAACTAACTAACTAACTAACTAACTAACTAACTAACTAACTAACTAACTAACTAACTAACCCTTGACCCATTAGGGTCGTGGAGGTGCATGGATGGAAGCACTAGCACCCAAACCTGCCATCTTTCTCTGTCTTCCGTTTGATGAATAAGTGTATGATAACTCTTTTTTCCTTTTTTTTTCTTTTTTTTTTCTTTCTTTCTTTCTGTTTTTTTTTTTTTTTTTTTTCTTTTTTTTTTCCAGCGTGTACCATCAAAAATTCTACATTAACTGAACGAAGTTAGTGTATAATAACTTAGTCCTTCCATTTCTTGACGTCGTCATTTCAGGTTCTTCTTTGCCCTAACCTTCTTTGAAAACCCCCCCCCCCCCCCCCCCCCCCCCCCCCCCCCCCCGCCATGTTCCTTGAAGTACAGTCTTTGCAATCGAATCATATCTCACCACGTGGCCAAACCAAGCTAGTTTCGACGTTTCACCACTGCTAATGCTTGGGGCTTTTTAGCTAAAGTTAATGGCCGACGTTTGGTACAGGAGAGCCTAGCATATGATACCACAACATCCAGCTTAAGAATGGAGTTGGAGGCGGTCACTGCAGCTTTCCGCTGACTAGAGAACACGACACACACACACACACACACACACACACACATCGTAATTGTAACTGATTCGGAATGCGTGCTGAGGAAGATCAGAACAGGTATGCTTCGTGCAGAGTTGCATGCTTCGCCGCGGAGGACACAAGTGAGAAGAATTGTCTGGATTTTTTCACCGGGTCACGCCGGTGTGTTGGGAAATGAACAGGCGGACAGACTGGCTGGCTCTGCACAACTTAGTGGAATACTGCTACATGATAGGGCAGACGTGTTAGTGCCTTGTGGGAGAGCGTGTACAATTCAGAGGAGCAGATGGATCACCACAGTCTGGTGAGATTGATGCAGTTGGGGGTGACGAGAGGTTCTGACAGAAGCTCGAGGCTCAGAGAAAAGGCAAGACGGACGTTTAATCAGAAAGCTACTGGCACCATTAGTATCGTAACTCTTCGCTGGCTGCTGAAGATGGGGACAGAGCGCTTATGGGAATGCCCCGAGTGCTGTGTGGTCGGTTCTTAAATCAAATCAAATCAAATCAACCACTGCCAAGAAAGGCTCTTGATGTCCCGCAAAATTATATATGTTGTCTCTAGCATATTCCTTAGTTTTGTGTTCTAAATAACTAATTCGTAAAATGCGTCAATAGAATTTACATTCCAAAGCCTGAATCCTCCTTTCTATTTCTACAGTGAGAGTCCAACTCTCACATCTGTACTTGAAATTAGACAATACCAGTGATTTGTAAAAATTTACCTTGGCTGCGATGCTGATTTTGCTCTTCCACGTAGTTTTCAGCTGCGACATCGCGGCTGTTGACATATCTAGTCTAATCTTGATCTCTTTCGTCCAGTTGCATATGGGAAGCCAAGATATTTAAAGGCTTCAACTCCCCCCTACCCCCTTTGTTTTTAAATCTGTTTGTTGGTAGGTACTTGATTATTATGACTATTTACTAATACTTACGGTAAATAAAGCAATTTATACGATAGGTAAAAATAGCAATTCATATCTGCGATAAAGATATCAATTCATACGTGCGGTTAAAAGAGCAATTTATACGTGCGATAAAGATAGCAATTCATACGTGCGATAAAGATAGCAATTTATACGTGCAGTAAAGAGAAAAAGGTCGTAGAGCAAGAGGTAGACCAAGAACCATATGGAAGGATAACATCAGAGAAGCTCTACAACAGCACGATGTGCCTATGGTCGGGGCGGCCAGAAGAGCCAGAAACAGAGCCTTATATCTCCCTCGACACCCACAGCGGTAAAAGAGGAAGTGAAGAAGAAGAAGAAGTAAAGGTAGCAATTCATACGTGCGATAAAGATAGCAATTCATACATGGAATAAACACAGTAATTCATGCATGCTGAAAGAGGGGAAACGGGGGGTGCGGGGGTGGGGGGGGGGGTTAGGAGGAGAAGACAGAGGAGAAGAAAAAGGAGAAGGAGCAGGAGGAAGAGGAGGAGGAGAAGAAGAAGAAGAAGTCACAGGTGTGCCAGATCGACTCAACATACAATGGTATAGGAAAATAACCTGGGAAGTAAAGACGGCCGGTGTTGTTATCCACCACTTTATCGACCATTGAAGTCTGAGTGATCGTTAAGACAAACGGGAGGGGAGGGATGTTGTTGGGGGCCGGGTTGGTGGTGTGGGGGGGGGGGGGCACCGGATAATAAACACGAGAAGACAATGGTGCTGCAAGAGTTGCATAGAATAGGATGGCGTGTCGATAATTGTCTACGGTTAGCTTGCAAATAAGAATATATAGAAGAATGGCTGCTCTAGGAGGTCCGCAACTGAACTTATAATCAAGTCGCTGATTCAGACTCTTCGGGGTGTTGAGATCCAAGGTTGGATACACCCACAGCTATCTTTATTCGCTGCGCGATATAAATTATTGAAAAAGTCTTCAATGTCTTCAGAAATGAAAAGTATGCTTGAAGGAAACGCGGAATGGCCTTTTACTATACAAGGGTCCCGAGACGTCTCCACGCAGACGGGAGACCCTCCATGGTCCAAAGAGGCATCGACGCAGACGGAAGGCCGTCAAGAGTCTAAAGATACCGCCACTCAAACGGGCAACAGTCCACAGACTCAAGACGTGTCTACCGAAATGCTAGAACGCCCGGGAACTAAGGACGTCTGTACAGACATGATAACCCGTCCTGGGACACAAGACGTCTGTACCCAGATGGAGGACCCTCCTCAGTCCGAGCCAGCTCCGGAAGAAGAAACACCAGACCGAGCGTTTCTTAGAAAGCTGTGGCAACAGCAAGTCTTAGAGGCCGCTCATGAAGCTAGGCCCAAGGTCTTCAGTTTCTTCTTCTCTGGTCTACCGCCTTTACAACTTTTGAGTGCGATGGCTCATTTCAAACATTTGAGCCATCGATCACTGGACTTACCTGAGTCCGAGACACCCCTTGAGGTGGAAACACCTCCAAGGAAGCGCAGATCTGTAATGCGCTGGTGGTCGAAAAGGACTGGTGAGTCTAGTGAAAAAGACAAGAGACCAGCTGATAGGAGGAGAGGAAATTTTTTTCGGAGAATATTTTGCCGTTCCGCGTAGATCACGTCTTTGATCTAGTTCCGACAAAGGCCCTTTTTAGGGCCACCAAATATTTAAACTTTCTGGTTTTTTTTACAAATTCAATAGTTTAGACTGAAAGAAAGAGTGAGAACGAGTGATAAGCAGAGAGCGAGAGACAGAGAGAGCGAAAGGTAAATGGCAGAGATAGTGTTGAGAAAAAGAGAGAGTAAATTAGAAAGACGGAGAGTTGAGTACAGAAGGAGTGAGAGAATGCGATGGAAAAATTGATGAAAAGACAAATGGCTGAATAGAAAGATAGACAGAATGCGAGAGAACGAGAAAAAGAGAGATGGTTTTGAAAGAAGGAGAGAGTGAATAAGAGACCAAGAGATCAGTAGAGAAGGAGTGAAATGAATGAAAGAATGAATGAATCAAGAACTGACATCACAGCACTCAAAACATTCCCACACGTGTTCCTTCTTCAGTAACCAGCGATGAGAGGACATGTTAATAGTACTAGCTGCAACCTGGTTAAAAGTCCGCCTCTCTTTTCCCCTCAGTGTTGAATATCTTGCGGAATCTCTACTCACCTGCTGCTGAATTAGTCTTTTGTTGTATGGATTCCAGATCTGTTCTTGTGCACTCTCCATTTAATCGCATAGAGCCTTCCCCGCATCTGCTTTATCATTATAGTAGCTCACCGCCCAGAGGAGTAGCAGCAGCCAGCCTATCAGCCTGCGCATTATCTCGCACACATGAATATCCTGGACAGAAAATCAATTTGCTCTTGATTGCGGCTCATGAAGTGATGCTAGCCACTCTGCGGGCAGGATATTAGTTTCAAGTTTCTGAAGCATGCTCTGTGAGTCTGTTACAATCAAAACAAGTCTGGCTGTGCTGTTCTTAAGCCATCAGAAGACTGCCTCCACCTCCATTCTCATACTGGATGTAGTGACACGGTAAGCCGGGCTCTATGTTTTCAATAGCATTGTCCATTCAACTTTGCAATAAAACCCAACTCAATCTTTTTACCCCTCACTACAGACCTGCCGTAAAAATAAAACTGCCAAGTACTGCTTTCAAATAGAACTGTTGTGGTGTAGGCAGGGGGTCTTTGGTGGCTTTACCGAGGATTCAAACCCGGGTCTCCCTCATGAAAGTCAAGTGTTCTAACTGTTCGGGCAGCCGCTCCTTTACTACAGACCAATCTGTAATCATTATGATGTCACCTGGGCGTAAATTTTCATTGATCAGCCCTTGCATCGCTGACTCTGTTTCACCAGCTATCCATTCACGGCACCCTCGGTCCAAGGTAACTATCACTCTGTGGAAGTGTGTTTTGCTGGGCAGCACTGTAACCCATTCTTCACCCCACGTTAGCTTGTCAGTGGCACAAACAGTTCTGATCGTGACTTCTGCCTGCGCCATCCAAGAGCCACCTCGGTTCCCCCGTTATCTCTTGCTATATCCGGTTATCTCTGGCTATATCCGGTTATCTCTTGCTATATTCCATAATCTCTTGCCATATCCGGTTATCTCTTGCTATATCCCATAATCTCTTGCCATATCCGGTTATCTCTTGCTATATCCTAAGGCCTCACGCAGAAAGTATTCCCTGTCCATTGCAACTTAAAGATAAATGTTTCGCCTGTAAAACCCTGTATCTTTAATGTAAGGATGGTAGCGCGAGTATGTGCCGCATGTACACAACTGGCGTGTCTCGTGTACCTCCCAAAATGACTCGCATGACTTCATTCTGTATGCGTTGCAACTTCTCTATTTGGGTATGACATAATCTTATCAGTGCCAACTATACTCCAACACTGAAATAATCAGTTGCTAGTAAAATGTATAGAACATTTCTGTCATCCGCCGATGCCATCACATTCAACGTATTTATTCCTTTCCCTATCTTTAAAACTGCCTTTTCCGCAGGTCCCAGGATATGCATCATCATCATCATCATCATCAGGTGCCTTGCCGACTGGCGTGGGCGATCATGCCTCTCCATAATCTGCGATCTCCTGCAGCATGTATCAATTCGTGTGCCGACACACCTCCATGCCATGCAACAAGACTGTCAAGCATCTTCTCTCGTTGTCTTTCTCTATCTCTCCTTCCACATATCTTTCCAGTGGTCACAACATGTTCTATTTTCCCTCTTTTCATAATATGGCCGAAATATACGCTGGGTATGCAGGTGTTGGTAATGAAAGAGCTGATAGACTGGCAGGTGCTGCATTAAATGAAGATGGCCGGCCCTTGGATCATGCAGACATTGTCATCGCCCTCTAGAATCTTTCTTTTCTCGGCATTAATTTCCATGCCATTTTTACGACACAGTCTCTAATTTTATAGTAACTTCTTGGAGTTTTGTTTAGGAACCAGCCTTGAGATCAATGTCGTCTGCAAAACGTAAAATTACACAGTTGTCTTCCGCCAGTGGATATAGATGTTTCATGATTTTCTAGGGTTTCTCTCACTATGTGTTCCAAATATAAATGGAAAAGGACAGGGGATAGTATGCAACCCTGTCTCACTCCCACACTCGTCCTGAAATTTGTTTTATCATAATCATAAAGCTAATCATAGCAATATTTGAAACAATACAAACTACGTATCTATATAATATAAATAACTACACGATATATAAATACAAAATAACAATTATATACTCTGGGAACTCGATGACCACTATATATCCCAAAGACAAACCTGAGGGTTGAACAGGATATTTTTGAAAAATTACTACTTCAATTATAACAAGTGATGCTAGTCGTCATGTCTGCCCCACGTATTTCTGTCACGTACAGCACTGATCATTTCTTATATAGACGGTCATATGTGTCATGATGTAACATCTAGCTCCCCTGTTATTGTTCACTTACAGATCATCTTCATCGCACGTTGGAGTTGACCATAATTGCTCCAATCTTCTGAGTGTGTCTCCGAGTGTTTTTAGGCTAACAACTCCTACTCTGTTCTGGTTGATTTAAAAACGGGTGGCTCTTGCATGGTTTTCATGTTTCGCTGGTACTCCCAGGGTATACAGTCTATTCAGTGAAGAATCATTTCCCACGAAACTGAAAGTCTCACAGCGTTGACTCTCGATTATGGCATTGAGAATGTCTATACTATATATCTATGTCTAAAATATACTGTCGGCTCTGTGGCTAAGTTGATGCGAACGCTTCGTAATGCCGGAATGCCGGGTTCGATCCCAGCTGCGGGCCATGCGCCTTGCGTTGGTTTCGACAGTGGTATCAAGAAAGCTGACAGTCCAGAAAGCAATGGCAAACTACTGGACGTAAATTTGTCTAGAAAAACCACACAAAAGCCAGGGGCTGTTGGGGTTGGTTCTGCAACGTCCTGTAGAGGATACGCAACTAACCTAATAATGTATATACTGTCAGTAGATGTCCTCTGAAAGTACTGGAGAGTTTTGGGAAATGCCATTCTGGTCTCAAGACTCAGTGAAGGGAAAACCCCAACTGCACCTCCACGTGGTAGAGGACGGTAAACACACTGCGGTGTGGCCAACGCAGCTATGGGGACCGAGTATCCGCCGGGATAAGTGGACACCTCTGGGGTGCCTCTGCTGTTAGCAGGAGCATCACAGAGCAGAGCACTCACTTGCCCTAGCAATCGAAAAGGTTGCTGAAGGCTGAAGACGTGGTCTAAAGCCATGTGGATGTGGAAAGCACATTACTATCCCAACTCATCATGGAAGCCAAAAATGAAACTCAAAGATCTGATGGTGAGGCTCCCAGGCCAGGCAGATCACAAACGTGAACTGGGGAAGAGAACGATGGCAGAGCAAGTGAGGGTAGTTGTGTATGAACTAGATGAAGCACAAGCGGGTTTCAGACAGGGTAGAGGAACTAGGGATCACATATTTAACATGAGAATAATTTTTGAAAAATTCAGAGAATACAATGTAGATCTTCATGCTTGTTTTATTGATTATAGCAAGGCATTTGATTGTGTCCAGCACCACCAACTGTGGACTATTATGAAAAGTATGGGGTTTCCAGCGCATTTAGTGCAGTTAATTGAACATCTCTATCATGAACAACAAGCAGCCATCAGAGCAGCTGGTGAAACATCTGATTGGTTCGAGGTGCAAAAGGGGGAGAACTGGCGAGGGACCGAGTTTCTCTCAGGCAGACTTTGATGAGAGCCACGTTCTGCAATGGACCTGCTACATGATGATGAGATGGCTCATTACTGATAGTCACACTGCCAGTCAGGTCATCTTCTCTCTTTCACACCAGCATACCCTGGGACAAAAACGGAGGCGATTTCGCGAAAGGCTGCGTGCTGTATCAGATGGTTCTATTCTTTCCATATACACCCCGTCTTGATCTTCTGTGGCATGCTCATCCTGTTATGACCTTATCTAGTTTTCTATGTACCATGACTTGCTCAAAGAACATACATTGCCTTATTCGGATACATATCAATTATAAACCGGATAGGTTGAATACGACATTGTTGTTTACATTACTGCTCATTTATTAATTACCCTGTTGTGCCACATCTGGCTCGCAGTTCATATATTATATCCATTACGTGTAATCAGGCCGATATCATGGATAGAATCCAGTTCAGTATCTTTTGCCTCCCTCATCAATTTTTTAGCGTCCTCGCCACCTCAATCCATTTATTTCCCATTTTAATGTATGTTTTGGCGATTAACTGCTGGTTTCTTCCCAGGACGTGTCCAACGTAGAGCCATCTTCTCTGTCTTATGACTGTTGAAACTAGTGTCTGTGAAGACATTTCTCTTATTTCTTCACTCCTGTTAAATTTATCTAATTTTATTTTCATATTTTCCCCAGACTTTTGTTTTTGAATGCATTTAACTTTCGTTCCATGTCTTTAATGGTCTCTCCAACTTTCACTTGTATGTGTTAAAATTGAAGTAACATTAGAACTGAAAATACATGGCTTGGTTTTAAAACTTTATAATTTAGAGTTCAATATTTTATTCAAGCTGCTGTTGCCTTGCCCATGCGTGTCATAACTTCTTTCTTTGTACTTAGTACACTATCAAAATTACTACCTAAACAAGTAAATTGATCTGTTTCTTTAATTACTTCTGTCTTCATTGTTAAATATGCTCGATCTGTTATTGGTGTCTACAGTATGTCTTTTCATAACTTATTTGTAGTCCAACCCTTGGTGCTATTTTTGCTAAATCATCTGTTTTCGGCAAAATATAGAAGTAATTGCAGTCTGAGAGTGTTCTATAAAAACAAGAGAAAGAGAGTGTTGGAGATATATTGCAGCAAACCTACTAATTGATGCGGCAAGAAGTAGACAACGACAAAAGTGGGAGGACGTCATCAAAAGATGGGCAAACTGCAGTCAGAGAGAGTGTGTTAGCAATACAAAACACGTGTAGGAGACCCATTGCAGACATTCTTCATTGTGAAGTCAGTACCTGATTAAGTCAAACGAAAAATAAGAACCGATCGGGATTTTAGACTTTGGTTACAAAAGGGAGAGCATACCTGGTATATTTGTCGCGGGATCGTCTGCGGTGAAAGGCAACATGTCTTCTTTGAGTACAACAAGTTTTCGCAAGAAGGCTCGTGTTAAAATTGGACAGATACTGGGGACAAAGCCTTCATTATACAACAACCAGTTGCTCATTTCTACAGGGATTCCGTCGCTTGATCATGTTATTGGTGAGCTTTCTCTGTTTATTTGTCGTGATCTGCTAGCAGGCCAGTAGCAGTATAAAATAGGCTATCCTCCGAATAACGGTCCTAAATTATCAAGGCGGAAAATATACCCTAACAGAGCCCCAGTCACGTGCCAATTGCGCACTTCCGTTGTATTAAATTGCGCGCTTCCGGCGACTTCCGCCACCGCCGAGAGTATCCTCCCACGCCGCGGGCTAAACAAGATGGCTGGGACTCATCAGCAGCAGCTACCTCATCTCCTGCAGCTTCCTTCATTATTTTCTTTGCCTGTGAGTATTAGCCATCTAGTTTACCCCCAATCCACGCCGCGTTAGCGCCATGGGAGAAACTCTCGGCAGTGGCGAAAGTTGCGGGAAGTTCGCAATTCGGCGGTGGCGTTATAATAGTCCCCTGAAGTACGCAATTGACACGTGACTGAGGCCCTGTTAAAGTATATTTTCCGGTTCGATAATTAAGGACCATTATTCGGAGGATAGCCAATAGTTACTATATTTTAAACAATATAAATATAACATATATATATATATAAATAAATAGCAAAGACACTAATTTGAATTTACTGCTTTCAGGTGGTGGCCTGGCAGTTGGCACAGTTCTTCTCGTTGGTGAGTGTTATTAACAGTTAGTCAGCCCACAGAGTCACAAGTCCCCTTATGTGATATAAATAAAAGTAACTGACTTACTATGAAAATATTTGGGGTAATGAGGATAAAGGGTTGAGCAGATATGTTTCATGATTGAATGGAACTAGGGATACAATAGGTACTTCAGTCAAATTTTTAAAATGCCCTCTACACCAAAAAAAAAAAGCACAGTTAGATAGCTGTAAACAATCTCTTTCCAATGGTACCTCATTTAGGCTTGTATGTCATTTCTGAGCTGAGATATGTAGGTTTTTATGGAGATGAGATGTAAAAAACAGCCGCTAAAACTTGTGACCCAGAAACAAGAAGTTTTTCTCTGCGCAACCTACTGCGCAGTTCTGTATCGGCTTTGTTGACATTGGACTGTCATTGGACAAGATGGCAGGCAGTGAGACTCAGCTCACTCAGCCGCATGCAATTGCCTAAAAAATGTCACTGTAAATCTAAACAGCCAAAGACGGGAAAGAAATTTTATATGCAAATGTAAAATTGGACGGAGAATTCAATTGTAACTAGCATTACCACAACTGGTAATGTTTAAGGCCTAAACCAACCTCGAATTTACCGCTATTTTCAATCAAACTGATAGACTAACAGAAAAACAGAGAATGTCCGGCTGTCGTAGACATGCGCTGTTAATCGAGTTCCTTCCCGCCGTTTTCAGCTATTTAGAGTGGGTGAAAATCACACCAATGGCAAAATTTCATGAGAGATTAGGACCCATCCCGAAACCCCAGCCGACATTTCCGAAACAAGTTTCAAACGGTTTCTACGGTAACGGAAATTGTCGAAAAGATCGCTAATTTCCGAAACTGTAGTAGCTAGATACAAAGGGGCTGAACCACATAAAGTGGTGCTCTGAGACCAGGGCTAACAAGAGTCAAAAGCTATCTTGACCGCAGTCAGAATAGTAACAGAATTCCAAACAAGAGGCTGACCAGTGTGGGTAGGATTGACATTTCATTCAAAGTTGGAGTACATCTGCCTGAGAGGCAAGGAACCAACAGTCTGCACACAGTAAAGCTGGATCAGTAAAGCTGAAGTCCTCACAACACTTAAGTCCTCCAAAACTGCATAAGTGGATGAACTTTCTGCCAGAGTTTACAGCTGGTGAACATGAAGATGTATCATTGTACTCATAGGAAATATGGTTGTTTTTATATTTCTTTCTGTAATCCTTCTAGAATTATAGTACTCAATTTATGAGCCAGAATCTATCCCATACCATGAAAAATTTCACTCTGAAGGAACATACCGGGGCCATAGAAAGTCTTAACCTCTTTACCAAGGCTATTCAACTGAATGCTCGTGGGCCCTCATAGGCCTGGCAGGTGGCCCGCAAATCATTGCCAGTAGTACTGTATTAACTATCTTTCTATGCTAGGGCCCATGGCATGTGACAGTCCCCATTTTCATCATTTGAGCCCCTGAGTAAACTTAGTTGAATAGCTCTGCTCTACACCATAACCTCCAGCGTTTTTCTAACAAATATCCTTCCACATTTTTTTCTTTCTTCTTCTGCTTTCAACTTCCAATAAAGCAAAGGCCCTTAACCAAGCCAGTTAAAGCCTTATGTGGACTCATTCATGTTTGGTTAGATTTTGCAGCAGTTTTCTGTGGGTTGAGCTGTGCAGTCTTGCACTAATTTTCCTTGGTTACTAGTGTTGTACTTTACAGTATTGCTGTTCCCTCAGACGCCTGGTAACGGACACAAGCCATAAATAAATAAAACAACTTTAATAACAAGTGGCGCATCGGACAATGAGGCTAGACTCATAAATTTGTATAGATGAATCGGTGTTGGACAGGTGATTTATGTAATGATCTTGATAAGGGTTCACTTAGGAGTACCCAACTGAATGACTTCTGATGTTTGATGTAATGTGAGAGATGTATGAGACCTTGTTGGACAATGTGAGCCAAGCGATGAGCTCGATACTGCTCTGATTCATGTCAGTAATCATCATACAGGCTGCCATTATCTCCCATGACATTGCCTGGTACCCATTTTAGACTGCTTGGTCAACCTGGAAGCCAGGGTCTTTCTGAAAAGACAAGAAATCCACCCCAAGGCAGGTTTAAATCCAAGACCTTCAGGCCCACACTAGTGCGGCTTCCACAGCCGCTGTTACTGATGATTAAATCCAGACCACTTGCAGTAAGCACCTGCAGTTCAGTCAAGCCATTGTATTTTGAATATTGCTCCTTTCTATTGCTCAAAATATCTCTCAAGCACAGTTAACAATGAATCTCTGACCATAAATAAAGCATAATGAAGCACATCAATGCCGAGTTAGGAGACATTATAACCAGCTGCTCTTGGGAACAGTCAGTAGAAGTTAATTGGAGTGGCTGCTGTATCTGAGGAGTGAGCACACCTGGGAATCCCCAGTGTGCAGGGACATCAGTTGTGATAATGTGAATTACTGGTGTATCTTATGTGGCAGCTGTACATCGGTGTCTGTGGCCTAGGCATTGCGAATGTGCTTTGTGTTGCCAGGTTGGATCCCAGCTGCAGGAGGTTTTTTACCTTGCGTTGGCTATGAGAGTGGTATTAAGAGCCAACTGTTCAAAAGCAATGTAACATTTGCCTAGGAAAAACCGCAACAGCCAAAAATGCTCGAGTTGGTTCTTCAACGTCCTGTAGAGGATACATAAGTAACTTTTGTGTGGAGTTAGTGTCCAGTTTTTTTACTATTAGATGTCAGTCAACATTTATGTTAAAACTTTGTCTCCCCCTTAGATTAGCCATCTTGATACATTGCTTTTATGTAGCTCAGTGAGGACTGAAATATTATGTGAAACCTGTTTTGATTTATGGCAGTGAATTTTGGTATGTGAACAAGCAAGTTCAGAAGAGACAGTGTCAGTGTTGTTTCTCAGTCACTTGTTACAGATAACTGCTTGACTAACTAAGCCTAGGAAAAGCTAATGGAAATATACAATGATGTGCAGCTATAAGAAGTGTTCTTTGATGGTATGATGGGGACATTTGTATAGGGGAACATCATGATGCTGGGAGTGATTGGCGGTTTTGTAAAAGAATTTCATAAGTTAAATTTTGAGTATTGTTTACAGAGGAAGACACTTATGGGAGTTACGCCAAACTGATGCTGAAATACTATGTGGCTGAAGCGGTGATGACCAAACAGTCAGTGTTTCTGTGTAGTGCTGATGGAAGTGTGCGGCAGCTTGTCAAGGTAAGGCATCATGAAGCCTTGTCACCGAGCAGTGGGTGGGGATGGTCCTCTGTCCCCATGGTATTGGGACGTGTCAAGTGGGTGGGGATGGTCCTCTGTCCCCATGGTATTGGGACGTGTCAAGTGGGTGGGGATGGTCCTCTGTCCCCATGGTTTTGGGAAGCATGTCCTGGGTAGGTGGTTATTGTCCTCTGTCCCCATGGTATTGGGAAGCATGTCCTGGGTCAAGTGGGTGGTGATGGTCCTCTGTCCCCATGGTATTGAGAAGCATGTCCTGGGTCAAGTGGGTGGTGATGGTCCTCTGTCCCCATGGTATTGGGAAGCATGTCCTGGGTCAAGTGGGTGGTGATGGTCCTCTGTCCCCATGGTTTTGGGAAGCATGTCCTGGGTCAAGTGGGTGGTGATGGTCCTCTGTCCCCATGGTTTTGGGAAGCATGTCCTGGGTCAAGTGGGTGGTGATGGTCCTCTGTCCCCATGGTATTGGGAAGCATGTCCTGTGTCAAGTGGGTGGTGATGATCCTCTGTCCCCATGGTTTTGGGAAGCGTGTCCTGGGTCAAGTAGATGGTTAATGTCCTCTGTCCCCATGGTTTTGGGAAGCATGTCCTGGGTCAAGTGGGTGGTGATGGTCCTCTGTCCCCATGGTATTGGGAAGCATGTCCTGTGTCAAGTGGGTGGTGATGATCCTCTGTCCCCATGGTATTGAGAAGCGTGTCCTGGGTCAAGTAGGTGGTTAATGTCCTCTTTCCCCATGGTTTTGGGAAGCATGTCCTGGGTCAAGTAGGTGGTTATTGTCCTCTGTCCCCATGGTATTGAGAAGCATGTCCTGGGTCAAGTGGGTGGTGATGGTCCTCTGTCCCCATGGTATTGAGAAGCATGTCCTGGGTGAAGTGGTTGGTGATGGTCCTCTGTCCCCATGGTATTGAGAAGCATGTCCTGTGTCAAGTGGGTGGTAATGGTCCTCTGTCCCCATGGTATTGAGAAGCATGTCCTGGGTCAAGTGGGTGGTGATGGTCCTCTGTCCCCATGGTATTGAGAAGCATGTCCTGGGTCAAGTGGGTGGTGATGGTCCTCTGTCCCCATGGTATTGAGAAGCATGTCCTGTGTCAAGTGGGTGGTGATGGTCCTCTGTTCCCATGATATTGAGAAGCATGTCCTGGGTCAAGTGGGTGCTAGTGTCAAGTAGGTGCAAGTGTTGTGTGTGAGAATAGTACTTAAATGGAGGTATGTGTTGTTTTGTTCATCCATCACAAATGACTAAGACCATTTAGCATCCACAAATAGTAATAATGGTCAGTGATGAAAATAAAAAGATGATGACTGATCAGTCCATTTCAGCATAGAATGTTATTGAGCAGTGCTGACAACACATGGACGTGGCAGCTGAGGTGGGATTTGGCACACATGTCTTTCTAGTCTGCCTCCATCTCACTGCCATGCCTCCATCTCACTGCCATGCCTCCATCTCACTGCCATGCCTCCATCTCACTGCCATGCCTCCATCTCACTGCCATGCCTCCATCTCACTGCCATGCCTCCATCTCACTGCCATGCCTCCATCTCACTGCCAGTGCAGCCACTGTTGCCTGGCAGACTGTTGCACCATGCAGACATTGGCAGTTGTTATCCTGGAAGTTGGACTGGGGTGATATTTTGTAATGTCCTGTTTATATTGGCCAAAGATGTGGGGGAGAGTGAATAATGGTCTCTATCTTGATTAAGGTGTTGCTTAGAGGCTTTAAGAAAGATTGTAGCTCTTCAGAATGTTGAAGCCATTGTATTGTAGCTATAACTGGTCCTTAGTTCCTCATATCATACAAGAGTCATATTCTGAAATCAGCAGTGTTCACCATTAGTAGCAGTTGGAACTAGTGAGAGATATATATATATATATATATATATATATATATATATGTCAGTATGCCGATAAATGTATTTTAATTTCCATAGGCTGTATCTTAATGTGAATAGGCAGATAAATAATGTGGATTTGAATAGCTTCATACATTTATGGAGCTGTGAATGTATAATAAATATGTTTGATGAAATCTGCTTTAGGAGTTACCAGCTGCTGTAGATGAAGTGTATTCTCAAGCTGCTACAAAGATGACCTCCTCACCAGTCCCCAGTGTAGGTCATCCTCCTACCAGTAAACAAGTGACAGGTGATCCCAGCTCTGTAAGCCTTCTTTTCTTCTCAATCCTTGTTCTAGTTACATCAGTACACAAGTCTAGTTTCTGTTGTATTTTTTTTGTTAGATGTATATAGACTGGCTGAATGAATGAACCAAGATGTCATTGCACACCTTATGAGTTTTCTTCCCTTTTCCAGTACTCAGCTAAAGGTCCCATATTGCTGGTGCCAGTTGTGACCTGATTTAATAGACACCTTATTTTCCACTGTGTGTTGAACCATCAAGATCTTCTGCTGACTTCCCACTGGAAGCACTAGCAAGTGTATCAGGTTATGAGATCGGGGAGGGCTAACCCAGATAACACAGGTCAGAAGACATCGGCTAAAAGGCACAAATATCACAGCCATGCTGTAAACAGGCACAGTGCATTTACATCATGCACATGGAAAAGAAGCAAATTATTAGATAATAGAAAGGATTAGAGAGTGGTGGTTGCCAGTGCTTCAGCCTCAGCATTAGAAGAAGTTATAATGCTGAGTGCTTCCTGGTTTAACCCTGGGTCTGTCAGAGATTGCTTGCTGTTAGTGATAACTCATACTCACAGGTTCCCGACTTTTGTGTTTGTGGTTTGGACTTTAAGAACATGGGGTCCAGTGAGTACCAGTGAATAACCCTCATTAGCTGTTACCCTGTGGTCATCTTTGTGGTGGATCCTGTGTGACTGACTGTCATTACACAAGAGAAGATGGTATCCCCATGAGGCAGTACTTGGTTGAGAGGGTGCTACATGCAACATCGCCCATGGGAGAGACTGAGACACTTTTCCCCCTCCTTGGGGTCTGTTAGTCACTGGAATGTTACTTGAAAACACAAGAATACGGTCAAAAAGTAACACAGTAGTGTACTAGTGCATTTTGTAAGAGACATCTAAGAAGGGTTTTCACAGGATAGACCATTGATGAACGGCTTGATATGGTTGGGGGGGGGGGGGGGGGGGGGCTTTGCACCATTAGAAGTGGGGGGGGGGGGCTTTGCACCATTAGAAGATGAAAAGCAGAATATCGGACATGTTTTTAGTTTCAGCTTCTGTTGTCACTCTGAGAGACAATTGTATTATAATGTTGATGTTTTTTTTCGTTTATGTATATTTTTTTGTTTTTTTAATTGCATAAAGTAAGTTAATGTTAGCCACTGCTGCTGGTTGATGAGCTGAGAAAGTACCTGGAGAGATGTCTGTGACCTGTTCCTCTCAAGAGGGACAGATAAATTAATAGTTTGAACTGATAAACTTATGTATTTGATTTCAGACTGCAACAAGCACAGATGAAAAAATGAAAATTGCTTGGCGATATCAGAACAGTCCAAAAGTTCAGGTCAGGTGTAGTGAGTAATTTGTACACGTATCCATAGTTAAAGAACTTTTTTAAAAATATCTGTTCAGATATTTATAATTGATGTTACTGTTTTTCTGTTAAGGTTTATAATTGTTCTTTAAAAAAAAATATTATAAACCCTCATGGTTTATGCCTTAACCCTGTCGCCCTAAGAAATCTGAATTTTCTGACTTGTATGGCGATTTGATGGCATGATATCTTTGGGCTAATAATAAGCTTATATAACTGCCTTGGTACTGGTTGCCACTGCATGGTGTGTAGATGTGAAGGGTATGACTGTATTACAATTTTTTTTTTTTTTGAGATATTACTTGGGGTGAGGAAAACATTTTTGTTGTTGCTGTTGTCTTTGTGCCATCATAATAAACTTTTGGTGATGTCCATTTGCTCTCTGTGGCTGTGTCAACAAGCCCCTGTTTTCTTTGTCAAAGGGAAGCAAAGCAGTTATTGCTTTGCTCCTTTTGTGTTTGCTGATGATGACTTCCCTTCATAACAAAAAAACAAAAAAAACAATCGCCTTTCCTCACAACAGTGACTGAATCTGACAAATCTGTTTAGTAACTCGGGGGCCATGATGAGGTAAATATGTAGCAGGCTTGTCTGTCTGCTTGGTGTTCCTAGGTTTTAGCCCACCCGATTGAATACAAACTGACCAAGACTCCTAATTTCTTCTTTTTCTGCTTCTTTTCCTATAGTTTCTTAGGGTACGGTTTCAGAAAATGATAACAATGTAATTCTTTTTTTTTTTTTTTACAGAAATAAAAAAAAAAAAGTTGTTCATGGGGCAGAATGATGTAACATTCAGAACATTGTTTAGGAAAATATGCGCTCACAACATTGGTGACTAAGTACACTCTTGAGTTGAATTTTCTCTGAATTTCTTAGTGGACAGGACAAACAACAATGTTGAGTTCTAGCTATAGCTGTAGAAATTGTAGATGTAATCTGATTATTTTATGACAATATATTATTGAGAGAAGACTAGGTCAGTATAGTAGTTTGAATAGTATGGGGCAGACAAACGGGACCATACTTGCTACCAAAAAAAAAAAAAAAAAGGCAAAAAATTGCCATGCTGAAGTTGCCTCTGTCGAGGAAAGGCAGACATTGTTCAGTTTTACTGCATCATTTGACTTGCCTCTGTTGACGAAAGGCACACATTGTTCAGTTTTACTGCATCATTTGACTTGAGTTTCTATCTTCTGTCCTGTAGGTTCTCAGTCTGGTTAGAAGGTAAACATATAGCTTTGATTTTTGCAATTTAGGTGGTCCCATCGGCAGGTACACAGTTTGGCCACTATTATGACCTGACTAAAACCATGAATGCGGATATAGTTGATAGGTCGGATATAACATACGGGTCTCCTGTGGAAGTCGGACAGATGAGTGTTGTGTAAGTAAGTGACTTTTCATATCATATTGTTGACGGATATTTCATGTTGTTATTTGGATCTAAACTGGTTAGTTTCTAATCCCAGGTAGATGATCCTCATTTCCTTATCTCAGCTTGCTGTTAAACATTGATTTTAAGCTGTTATTCTTGGCCATATGTGTTGCCCTGATTAGGTGTTTATAATACAAATGTACATATGTATGCTGCAAACATACTGGCTGCCCTGGGTTTGTGGCAGTGAAAAGGTGGATTAGGTTTAGTTTCTCAAGGGCTAAAGGATTAAGACATTAAATAAAGATTTTGGGATGGAACCTGTATAAGGCTACATCAAGAGACAAGAGATCAGATGGTTTGGACATGTGTCAGACTACCAAAAGACAGTGCGGCGCAGAGAGCCCTGTCACTTAGACAAGCACACGCATGTGAGTAGAGTCAAGAATTGGCATCAAGCACTCAGGGCATTCCCATGCATGCTATGTCCTCATCTTCAGCAGCCAGCGCAGAGTTCCAATACTGATGGTACCGGTCACAATCTGTTTATCTGTCCGTCTTGCCTTTCCTCTGAGTGTAGTGAGCTGGCCAGACCCTCTGGTTACACCCAGATGCCTCATTCTTCACTGATTCTGTTGCTTGTTCCCAAAGGGCCTTGACCACATCTGCCATAGCAAGCAATAGATGGAATAGCTGAGGCTGCAGATATGATTACATACTGAGGCTGTCACCTGATGCATCTCAAAAACTTGACACTGAAAGGCCATACAGGACTAGAGAAGAAGAACAACTACAAACTTTCATTGGCACTTCATGTGGTAGCTGTGTATCCAGCTACGGTTTGACAGAATTGGCACTGCATCATGTGGTAGCTGTGTTAGCTGTGTATACAGCTACAGTGTGACAGAATTGGCACTGCATCATGTGGTAGGTGTGTTAGCTGTGTATCCAGCTACGGTTTGACAGAATTGGCACTACATCATGTGTTAGCTGTGTATCCAGCTACGGTTTGACAGAATTGGCACTGCATCATGTTCTACGTGTGTTATCTGTGTATCCAGCTATAGTTTGACGGAAGTGGCACTGCATCATGTGGTAGGTGTATTAGCTGTGTATACAGCTACGTTTTGACAGAAGTGGCACTGCATCATGTGGTAGGTGTGTTATCTGTGTATCCAGCTACGGTTTGACAGAAGTGGCACTGCATCATCTGGTAGGTGTGTTAGCTGTGTATACAGCTACGTTTTGACAGAAGTGGCACTGCATCATGTGGTAGGTGTGTTAGCTGTGTATTTAGCTACGGTTTGACAGAAGTGGCACTGCATCATGGGGTAGGTGTATTAGCTGTGTATACAGCTACAGTTTGACAGAAGTTGTACTGCATCGTGTGTTAGCTGTGTATCCAGCAACAGTTTGACACAAGTGTCTAGCATCCATTCATTAATATATCTGCTAGTGTCTGATTTAGGAGCCACTTTAGTGTTTTGGCTGGATGTTTGCCTGCTGGTCCAAAGGTCTTGGGTTTGGATCCACATTGAGGTAGATTTCTTTCAAAAATGGACTTGACTTCCGCATCTCAAAATGTGTACCAGGTCAAGTCTTGGAAAGTAAAGGCAGCCAGCTGATGTTGACCACATCCAGTACAAAGGACTTATTGATTGGTGTATAAAAACATCATATGACCGATGTGTCATGGGTATAAACAAGGTCCTTTCACTGACTTACTTGACTGGCATTTAATTTAGAAGGCCAGTACTTCTTCTTTATTGAAAAAATGCATGCAAAAACATCTAATTAACCCAGCCCACACATCTGTTTTCCCCAGCCCATTGGTTCCAGGCATGAACCCACACTACTGCCAATTGCTTCAGGAAATCAAAAACAAGATTGAGGCAGGATGTTTTGGTACTGGACAAGAAGTGGACAAACGGTCAGTCCTCCGTATAGGTCAGTAACTAGTATGTACATTCATTTGTAGAACCGTGTGTTCATCAGCACTTTGGTAAGTATGTAGTCATGGCAGTAGAATTTTAAAAAAGTGTTTATGGAATGCATGATCAGAAGTAATGGCTTTGGACTTCCGGCCGAAATGGAGGGAAGGCTTGGCAGAATGTTAGGCTTTGAAAGTATTTTTGCTTCCGACAGTGCTTTGCTAATGCATTTTCCACATAAGGACGGTAGCTTGAGCTACTGAGTTTAGTGCTTGGTTGCAGCCCTGTGAGCTGTGTTTTTCCTATGGAATGCCTTTCATATGCCCAGCTGTTGTGTCGTTTTGTTAAATATGGCCGTTGGCCAGTTTACGTGTAAGCTGGTGAAATACCTTATGTAAGAATTCTAAGTACCACAGTGTCGCGTGCGAATGTGCACCAGAACGCACCAGTACGGAGTGAGCAAATAAGACGTCAAAACAATACGTAACGTTGTTATGATAATATTGTTGTCAAAGCAGTTGATGTTTATAGTCCGAAGGAGACGGACGTGGGAATCCCTGAGGACGCTTCACCCCGGGATCCCACGGAAGCAAACGTTATATAAAGTTGGATCCTTGAGGACGTTTTACCCCGGGATTCCAAGATAGACCTCAGCAGGAAGCTGGTTAATACTACATTCTCGGCAGTAAGCCGGTATACTTTCATTGCTTAATTCGGACTTGTCCGAGGAGAAAGTAAATCGTCTGGATCTCAAGGTCGGACTGCGACCTATCGTGAGGACATATCATTACATGGATGTACGAGCGAGCTTTGGTTGAACGAGTTGATTATTACTTGCATATGTATCCTTTGTGTTAATCATTGCTGATTGTATATATCAATACAACCGTTGGAACTTAACGCATAGCGTTCGAGCTCTACATTTTGAAAGCATTGAAGTAACTACTGTTTTACCCCTACTTGGCCTATTTCATCTTGGTACCACACACATCAGCATGAAGCTCTGCACGTCACAATGAAGGACCGCACGTATCACACAGGCAGTATGAAATCAACACCTATAGCTGTGATGGAGAAAATGGGGATGACCCAAGCACTGAGTGAACGCAGAGACACCAAGATGCTTTTACAAGCAGAAAAGTTTCTTAGTATGCCCAGTCACCCTATGAATGAAAGATTCCAAAATCTAGCTTTGGGACGACTTAAAAGTAGTTTCATCCACCAGGCCAAACGGCTCTACAGACAAACCACTGATTTGCCTGCAACTGATAGATCCTTAAATGCTCTCCCAGAACGGACCCCTGGAGAGAGGAGTATAAGTTTTCAATACACATCAAGACAGAAGTGAAAGGAGTATTTTACAAAGAAGAACAAAACAGTGTGCAGCGCAAAACAGCCACCCTCAGTCTACTTGATGAATACCCACAGAATCTTTGGGTCCGTGTTTACACAGATGGGTCAGCAGAAAGTGCAGTCAGAAACGGAGGTGCATGAGTGTACATTGAGTATCCTAATAATACCAGGGATGCAGCCAAAATACCAACAGGAAAGCACTGTCACAACTATGATGCAGAAGTTCAAGCCATCAAGATAGCGGCAGAGAAACTACTAAATACAGGGTATTTTTCACAACCAGTGGTATTCCTGACAGATGCAAAAGCGGTACTTCAGGCACTCCAGTCTGGAAAATTACCAAGCATACGGACACTATTATCCGAACTAGGTAACCGTTGTAAATTAGTAATGCAGTGGATACCTTCCCACTGTGGAGTTCCCGGAAACGAAAGAGCTGATAAACTAGCTAAGGAAGGTGAAACTGAAGAACAACCCGACATACCAGTCTCTTATCAACAGAAGAAGAGAATGATCAAATCAATCAGAATGACACCAAAACTGGCACAAGACAATTACCATATTATGGACAGACCAAAGCAAGTCTTTATCCTTCACCTTAGAACAGGGCACAATTGACTTCGCTGCCACATGTACAACAAATTTAAGATTGGCCAATCAGCCATGTGTACCTGTGAACTGGCACCTGAGACAACAGATCATATCCTCCAAGACTGTCCCAGATTCAACGCTTCCAGGCAAAACTTCTGGCCAAAAGAGACACTTGTGGAAGTCAAACTTTACGGGCCGCTTAGTGAATTACAAAAGACAGTGAAATTCATACTAGAGACAGCATTGCAGATATAGATAATTTATTTCATGCGAACGAAAGAAGAAGAAGAATTCTAAGTGTGTGTATAGTAACCAGCTTATCATGCTCGACTACTTCCATCAACGACAAACTGCATTTCTGGTGCCGATTGTTGGCTTTGCCGCCTCGAGCAACTGAAATAAGCATTGACTGCGTGCACGTATTTCTGGATTGTTCTGGAACTAGTTGTTTATTCACCAGTTTTTCAAATGCAACAGTGAGGGACTTTTTATTTGATTCGCACTGGCACAGAAAAGGTGCGGTTATGGGGCAACTTAGTTGCGATGATGTTGAAACCTCGACTAACTAAGTAATGGCTTTAGCACGGCCAGCCTCAATACTAGACATCATTGTGTGGGTTCCAAGGCCCCATTGCTGGGAAAACAAGACCCACTGCCCACCCTAAAGCATGTCCTAAGAGTTGACTAAAGGAGGGCTTTTTTCTAAGTTGGAATGCATCTGCCTGAGAGGCAAGGAATCAAAGAGTCTACATACAAATGAGTCAGATCTGTAAAACTGATGTGCTCGCAACACTCAGGTTCTGGAACAGGATTAGAGTCCAGAAGCGGACGGACAACCAGAACTTTCCACCAGAGTTTACAGCCGGTGAACCTGAAGAATAACCAGTTAGGTTGGTTAAAGAGAATTTAGGAAGTAACTAGACTGGATAATGACTGCAGAGATGTAGTTTGATAGACAAATGATGTGAACACTGTGCACAGATAATGAGAGCAATGAAGATGGCTGAAAGAGGTGAACGCGTGCAGAGAACTGATTACCTCCATTAGAAAGATCCCATCTTTGTTCTGTGGTCACACCCTGAGAAAGAGAACACCGCAATACATCAGGATGGTGGGAAAGTTAGAGGGAAACAGCGGAAGTCTGAGAGAGAAGATGCTGGACAGTTTGACATCAGGACAATTAAGATCTTATGTGCAATAACTGATTGAATGTACATGAGACAGAAGGTTGTGAGTAGACATGTTGATGCCACACAGCAGGGGCTAAAAGAAGGAGAAGGATAACAACCGTCTGGAAGGAAAAATACACACAGGTGGGGTGGCAAGGTGGTTCTGAAACAAATATTGCTAAGAAATTCATCTACGTGTGAATGTGTATATTTCTGTTCATTCAGGTATTCATTCTCTTGGTTCCCCACTGTGGGGAGAGAATGGCGGAGCATGCAGTAAAGGTGAAAACCTAGACCCTTCACTTCCTTTGTTTCTGTTAGCTTTGAGAGGAGTCCTGAGAACAGCTTTTGCTACAGCCATGATCACCATGCCTACACATCTGTTCAGTGTGAGTCAAGCCAGTTGTTGCTTCTTGTGTGTGTCAGTTGTCTCTTCTTGTGTGTGCCAGTTGTCTCTTCTTGTGTGTGCCAGTTGTCTCTTCTTGTGTGTGCCAGTTGTCTCTTCTTGTGTGTGCCAGTCAGCCAGTTGTATCTTCTTGTGTGTGCCAGTCAGCCAGTTGTATCTTCTTGTGTGTGCCAGTCAGGAAGTTGTATATTCTTGTGTGTGCCAGTCAGCCAGTTGTCTCTTCTTGAGTGTGGCAGTCAGCCTGTTGTCTCTTCTTGTGCGTGCCAGTCAGCCAGTTGTCTCTTCTTGTGTGTGCCAGTCAGCCAGTTGTCTCTTCTTGTGTGTGCCAGTTGTCTCTTCTTGTGTGTGCCAGTCAGCCAGTTGTCTCTTCTTGTGTGTGCCAGTTGTCTCTTCTTGTGTGTACCAGTCAGCCAGTTGTCTCTTCTTGTGTGTGCCAGTCAGCCAGTTGTCTCTTCTTGTGTGTGCCAGTTGTCTCTTCTTGTGTGTGCCAGTCAGCCAGTTGTATCTTCTTGTGTGTGCCAGTCAGCCAGTTGTCTCTTCTTGAGTGTGGCAGTCAGCCTGTTGTCTTTTCTTGTGTGTGTCAGTCAGTATGTTTTTACAGTTTCTGGCAGAGGTGATAAATTTAAAGTCATTAGTTTTTTTCTCCTTTGGTTGTGAATCCTAGTGGGTTCAGGGGCCTCATTGAAGGGAAGGTGGGGGTAGACCCACAGGCAACTGAACAGGGTTTTGTTGAAATGTTGGATACACAGATTGAGATATTGCAGCCTAGCTGTAAACTGCAACACAACTTGCCAGCCATCTTTAAAGCGTGAACACCAAGGAAAACAATAATGTTGACATATTTTCTGTTTAAAAAACATTAGGTTTGTATATATTGTTTGTCTGACTATAGGTTCCATAATTTGATTGTGAATAAATACACCTTGCTGGTTTGTTAAGACATTAGGTTTTGAATATACTGTTTGTCTGACAATAGGCTTTCATAATTTGATTGTTTGTATATGTGTCACTGAATATAGTTCCATATCTTGTTTGTTTGGAAGATTTCAGCCTTTTGAGTGTGTTGAAGTCACTATTTGGGTGTTTGTGAATAAATGAATACATTTTCACTTTCTGTGGTAACATTTCCATATCGTTTCTTTGTATCTGTATTTAAAAATGTGCATACTTTTTGTGTGTGTTCCTCTATCTTATGTAAAAGAATAAGAATGAAAGAATAAGTTTCCACTTTTATTTGAATTATTATTTTTAGGTGTTTCTGTGTAATCTATATAATTACTAACTTTTCACGGCTTTTTTTTTTCTTTTTTTCTCTGTATCTTTTTTTCTTTTTATGTGTGGTAAATATTTCACACTTTTTTGTGTGAATAAATTTTTATGTCTTATGTAAAAGAATAAGTGTCCACATAGGTTTGAATTAATGATTGGTTCCAAGTGTTTCTTAAAAATTGATGACTGTCGACCAATTGTTTGTTTGGTCCCCCCTCCCCACCCCCCATATAATTTTCTTTGCATGTGTGGTAAATAAGTTTTCACTTTTTTTGTGTGTGAAATAATTTTGTGTGAAAGAATAAGTTTCCACACATTTGTTTGAATTAGTGTTTCTAGTTTTTTTTTAAATTTGATTGATCTCTTCTCTGAAGAAGTTTTCATATAAGTTAATTTCAAGTGATGATTATTTAAGTGTTTGCCACCCACTTCAGACTGAACTGTGCTGACAGTAGTTCCAAGTCTCAGCATCTAAGACACAATATCCTCTGTACCTCTTCTCACACAGGAGAGGGTATTTATACACCGAGTACAACGGCTGGCAGACACAGTGATCCGACTGGACAGTTTTGCTGGCTCTGACAAGGAAAAGAATGCCGTGTTTAAAGAGTATCATGGTAAGCCTTCTGTGGTCTTCTCTTTAGGGATCTGTTGCATAGTTTCTCTGCTGTCTGTCTATCACGGAGTGGCTTGGTGGTTAAAAAGTAGTCCAACTGTCAGTCCTTTGTGAAATAACTGGCTTGGATGGGTGTGCATGTATTCATGAGAGTGTGTGCATGTATTCATGAGTGTGTGTGCATGTAATCATGAGAGTGTGTGCGGGTATTTATGAGAGTGTATGTTTGTATTCATGAGAGTGTGCAAGTATTTATGAGTGTGTGCATGTATTCGTGAGAGTATGTGCATGTATTCATAAGAGTGTGCGTGTATTCTTGAGAGTGTGTGCATGTATTCATGAGAGTGTATGTGTGTATTCATGAGAGTGTGCGCGTATTTATGAGTGTGTGCATGTATTCATGAGAGTTTATGCGTGTATTTATAAGAGTGTGTGTGTGTGTATTCATGAGAGTGTGCGTTTATGTATGAGAGTGTGTGTGTGTGTATTCATGAGAGTGTGTGCATGTATTCATGAGAGTTGTGCATGTATTTATGAGAGTGTGCATGTATTCATGAAAGTTGTGCATGTATTTATGAGAGTGTGCATGTATTCATGAGAGTGTGTGCATGTATTCATGAGAGTGTCCATGTATTCATGAGAGTGTCCATGTATTCATGAGAGTGTGTGCATGTATTCATGAGAGTGTGTGCATGTATTCATGAGAGTGTCCATGTATTCATGAGAGTGTCCATGTATTCATGAGAGTGTCCATGTATTCATGAGAGTGTGTGCATGTATTCATGAGAGTGTGTGCGTGTATTCATGAGAGTGTGTGCATGTATTCATGAGAGTGTGTGCGTGTATTCATGAGAGTGTGTGTGTGTATTCATGAGAGTGTGTGCGTGTATTCATGAGAGTGTGTGTGTGTGTATTTATGAGAGTGTGTGTGTGTGTATTCATGAGAGTGTGCGTGTATTCATGAGAGTGTGCGTGTATTCATGAGAGTGTGTGCGTGTATTCATGAGAGTGTGTCGTTTCCCCCTTTGCTATCATAAAACAAGACCACACAAACTGTTTGTTGACATCAAGCAAAACTTAAAAGAAGAGATCATTACCACTAAGCCATTATTGGAGGGCGAGGAAACCTGAGAGATGCCATTATGTAACACTGCGCATACCACACACACAAACACACCTACACACCACACTCCCACACCGCCGCACAAACACACAGCCACACCACACACATATAGTGAGAGAGAGACAGGGGTTTACCTTGTTCTTGATTTTCTACATTTGATTGTTCTATTCTTGTTTTTCTACAGTTTTTTTTTAACTCTTCTGTTTTTGACTTGTTCAACCAAATGTAATTGCACTTTTGATTTGTTAAAGCATTAAGACATTTTAACAACCTCGGAAGCTGAAATATTTTGGTCATATGAAGCACCACGATGAATAAAAAAAAATTATAGCAGAAGGCATGGTACTAGAAAGGAGGGGCAGGGGCTGACCAACATGAAGATGGGTACAGGATATAAGTGACTCCGTGAGTATGAAAGTACATGAGGCGGGGGAACTGGCGAGAGACCGAGTTTCTTTCAGACAGACAGTGATGAGAGCGGCGTTCTGCAAAGGACCTGCTACATGATGATGATAAAATAGAGTTGTAGCATTAAATACCTCAGCACCTAAAGGCGAGGTAAAGGGCCCTTTACTTTATTTCACTCAATTGTTTTCTTCTTCAATCAAGTTGTATGCTGTCCTTAATTTTTTAATCAACATTATCTTTCTGTTCTTGCTGTGTTGTGTCTTTGGTCAGCATTTTCATATTTCATTACTGAACAGCTAATATTAAAGTTCTGACGACTTTTTTCTCTTAAACATACATAATTGTTCTCATTTAGAATTTTTTTTTTTTAAATTTGTCATCCAGCATTAGTCCTCTTTTTTCTAAATTTTCGAAAGCCACTATTACAGTTTTGCTGTTATATTTGTAAAACCAGCTTTTGTTGGTAATGTACATTTGTAACATTTTCAGGTCTCCTTCATCTTCTACAACTACCACGTCTCAACTCCCTGGTGCCAGCACAACCAGAAACTTCAGACCTAGCTTTCAAACTGAGGAGAAAGAAATTTACAATTGAGGTACCTTTTAGATACTGACACTAATGTAATGTTATTCTTATTTGTTTGCTTATAATAGAGGGATACAAACAGGTGGCTGGCTTAACAAAAGATAGTCAAGGGTACAGGACCCTTCTCCACGCCTTCAGGTGGGGCACTTAGGGCTAGACCTGTACTTTATAGACCAATCAGCACTTGGTGGGTGATATGGGCAACATCATGCCGGCCGCCTTTACTTCACAGGACTGCACCTGGTACCCACTCAAGGTCATTTAAAAAAAAAAAAGCCTGGTTTTGTCAGTCAGGACCTGAACTTATTACCTTCTGATCCTCACGCGAGAGTCTAGCCGCAACACCACAGTGACTCCCAGGCTTAATGAGAGATGATAAAACTAAATATATATATATATATTGTAATAAACCTTGGCTTGACTTGGATTGCACTTTGGCTTACTACCTATTGGCTTTCGCCACGGCTCACTCTCTGGATGTTTACTGCTACAAAACTTGCACTGCTTTAACGTCTAGGGTTGACAACACAAACGCCGCTCAGCTTCTTTGTACATTCTGTCAGTTTATTCCGGTCCATTTATTTCACATGTTTCCACAATTAATTCTACTTCTCTCGCACGCAACATGTTCAAACACTTGTACCTCGCGCAATATTAAAACTACTCTAAGAAAAAGCTACCGTCTTCTCTGACTTCTGATGATCAACTGACCACGAGGCTAGCTCGGGCTTTCCCTCCTTCCTCGACTAGGCACAAGTATCTCGTGCTGTCCCTTGTTGCACGGACTTTCTGCTTGCCACTATGTTATCGTGAGGACCATGCAAAGCAGGGTCATTACATATATATATATATATACACACACACACCCACACACTCATGGATATTGAAGAAGAAAATGTGAGCTTTTAAACTGAAATGCTACAGAAACATTGTTAGAATATCGTGGACCAAGAAAAAAGAAAAAACGTCAATATCCTGCATGAACTAAACATTGAGGAGAACTGGCTAGTAAATAGCATACTCTCCAGTGTCAAGTTCCACGGTGGTCTGGCGAGAACGGTGATGGAGGGTGAAGTTTGTGAAAAAGTGAGGCAGAGGCAGACCTCTGAATACAAGACTGAAGATGCATTGGCTATTAAAAGACATAGAGCTGGAGAAATGGCTAGAGAAAGACTTCCAGGCATACCATGAAGAGAGCGACGTTCTTTACAGGTAACTGCTGATTGATATATTTGTTTGTGTGTATACATACATGTGCTCACACACACACATGTAATTGAAAGCCCACGTACCTGTATGTCCGTCAGTCACAAGAAATTCCACATGGTGACTAGAAACACTGTGATGTGAAATATGGACATGTCATTCTGGCGGCCATTTATGTGTCAGTTGCTATTTGTGTGTGTGTGTAACAGCTCAGGCTCTGGGTGTGCCTCCAACACAACTGCTGACTTGTCCTTCTGAACCTTCTGGGGATGTTGACTTCTCGCAGGCAGCTTTTCTAGGAAAGCATGTGTTGATGCTTGTGTGCAAATACACATGCAGAGAGAGTGAGAATTGAGAAATTGAGCGAAAATGGGGAGGGGGGGGGGGTGAGATATATAACAAGAGAGGAGAGACAGATAGTAAAACAAATGTTTAGGAGAGAAAATAAGAGGGGCGATATATGATGGGAGGGAGTGAGATAAGAGAGGACGGACAGATGATAAGAGATAAATAGGAAAACATGAAGAAGAAAGGAGAGAATGAGAGAGAAAAAAAAAACCTTAACACAAGGAGTAAATGTGTGATGCAAGAGAGAGGAATTGAGGTGATTGTAGATAGTGGGATACACAGAGAGAGTGCACAGAGCTTGTAGAAAACAAGACACAAAGTGATCTCAAGAGATATGTGTGACTGAGCTGGAATACAGGATAATCTAACAATCTGCAGTTTGTTGTTGTCATTTGACGCTTTAGGTATCATGACATAAATGACAGGTGGACCATTAAGCTTTGTCAACAAGCTGATGTCATATGTGACATTATCGTCACTCTGTTCTGCCATTATACATCACAAAAGGCTCACAGTCTGTTTCTCCAGTCTGTTCTGTCTTTACAATTCTCTCAATATCATTGATGGAAAATCCAGATCGGTGCCTTTTGCCTCTCAGCAACTTTTATCTCAGGGTTTCTCTTTGACATCCGTGCTCCCTCTGTCCACTTGTTCCCCATTTCAGTGTCTGTTTGGTGATTCTTTGTCCATTTCTCCTCATGGTACAGCACTGTCTTCTTGTCTGATAACAGGCGATACAAGCAGTTGTCCAGACATTTCTCTTATTTCTGCATCTTTCTTGAATTCATCCACTTAATGTTTCTGTGAGATGAGATGTATCAGAAATGCTGCAGGAAAAACAAGAAGTCACCAATGAAGAACTAAAAATCTTAGAAGGCACACTGCTGGTGAATGATGTACTAGAATTTCAAAGTATCAGATGGTTTGGTCTTCTGGTCAGATTGGAACTAAATCAGCCACCAGCTAGTGTGTACTACATGAGAACAGCAGGCTACAAGACAAGAGGCCAACCACCCCCCCCCCCCCCCTCGCAAAAAGACACTACAAAAATGCAGTATGTCATTAACATAAGCTACGCAACTAGCAAAAGACAGGAAACTACGTCCAACTCCTGTCTGCAAAGCTTTATAGCATAAACAGTAGGATGTCAAACTACAAACCTTCAGTGTATCATTGGACATAATATCCAACGTAACTGGATACTTGACATAACAAGCCCACATAACTTGTACATAGATATAACATCCAACATTATTGAATACTCAACGTAACATATCCAGCATAACTAGACATTGGACGTAACATATTAAATGCAAAATAAATAGTGGATTTTTTTTTTTTTTTAAATGTATTTATTACAAAATTATCTGGAAAAACATGTTTACAATTCGGTTCTAAAAAATCTGCACAGCTACAGAAACTAGACGTTTTAGAGTTTACATCCAGAGCAACACGGTTGCCGTTCACCGTATGCTAACATATGGAACAGCACAGACAAGCCATTCATGAAGCAAAATGAATGATTTCCAAGCAGTGACCAAGACAGAAGCGGAGAGCTGGAAAGTTTCTCTACACTCGTTAAAAATGTGGATTGGATGGCTAATGTATTTATCTCTCAGATCTGAAGATGTTTAATTATCTTACACTTCTTTTCTCAGCCTTATCTTCCCATTAAGTTATTCATCAACAAGTATCAGGAGCTTAAAGTTAACCCCAGTGCTTTCCTATAGAAAATTTAAAAAAAAAGGGTGCCGGTATTCAGACAGGTGCTGGTACTCACCACAAAGTGTCACCTGCAGCAGCAGTGGCACTGAAAAAAATGATGCCTAAAAAAAAGGTGTCGGTACAGAGTACTATTGTGTACCGGCAGAAAAAAAAAAATACCTGATTAGCACACCTGAAGCTGTTCCTCAGCTTCAGTAACCCACACCACAGATCATTTTAGACCTGCTGTACATACTACACGCAGATCTGCTGCGGATTACATATGCCACGCCTCGCTTCCCTGTAAACTATTAAGATATAAGTTACACAAGACAAGCCTGAATTCCCTGTAGATTAC
Organism: Candidula unifasciata; assembly: GCA_905116865.2. Taxonomy (NCBI): domain Eukaryota; kingdom Metazoa; phylum Mollusca; class Gastropoda; order Stylommatophora; family Geomitridae; genus Candidula; species Candidula unifasciata. Next base: position 691,926 of record CAJHNH020000224.1, on the reverse strand, counting down.
CAAGATCCATTATAGGTTACACAAGACAAGTCTGAATTCCCTGTAGATTACCAAGATCTATTATAGGTTACACAAGACAAGTCTGAATTCCCTGTAGATTACCAAGATCTATTATAGGTTACACAAGACAAGTCTGAATTCCCTGTAGATTACCAAGATCTATTATAGGTTACACAAGACAAGTCTGAATTCCCTGTAGATTACCAAGATCTATTATAGGTTACACAAGACGTCTGAATTCCCTGTAGATTACCAAGATCTATTATAGGTTACACAAGACAAGTCTGAATTTGTAGATTACCAAGATCTATTATAGGTTACACAAGACAAGCCTGAATTCCCTGTAGATTACCAAGATCCATTATAGGTTACACAAGACAAGTCTGAATTCCCTGTAGATTACCAAGATCTATTATAGGTTACACAAGACAAGTCTGAATTCCCTGTAGATTACCAAGATCTATTATAGGTTACACAAGACAAGTCTGAATTCCCTGTAGATTACCAAGATCTATTATAGGTTACACAAGACAAGTCTGAATTCCCTGTAGATTACCAAGATCTATTATAGGTTACACAAGACAAGTCTGAATTCCCTGTAGATTACCAAGATCCATTATAAGGTTACACAAGACAAGTCTGAATTCCCTGTAGATTACCAAGATCTATTATAGGTTACACAAGACAAGCCTGAATTTGTAGATTACCAAGACAAGCTTCAAATATACTAGATGACACAAACCACGAGAGCAGCCATGGTGTAGTGGCTAGACACTTGCTTGTGGATCAGAAGGTTATGGGTTCAGGTGCTGGCGGAGCCGGAGTTAAAAAGAAAACTAACTACCTTAGCTCCCTAGTGGACCTAGCCTTGAGTGGATATCAAGTCCTTGGATGTAAAGGCAATTGGTGTGATGCTGATCACATCCCCCACCAAGTGCTGATTAGTCTAAATAATACAGGTCTAGCCCTATATACCCATTGTGCCTGAAGGTGTGGAAAAGGGTCCTTTACTTTCCTTTTACACAAGCCAAACCTTAATTTTCTATAAGATTACACAATGCAAGCCTCAAATCTACTGTTGATAACATAAGCCGAGTCTCAACTAAAGGTAGATTACACAAGACAAGCTTCAGCTTTACTATAGATTACACAAATCAAGCCTCTTCAACTCTACTGTAGATTACACAAGCCAAGCATCAACTATGTAGATTTCACAAGCCAAGCATCAACTATGTAGATTACACAAGCCAAGCATCAACTATGTAGATTACACAAGCCAAGCATCAACTATGTAGATTACACAAGCCAGGCATCAACTATGTAGATTACACAAGCCAAGCATCAACTATGTAGATTACACAAGCCAAGCATCAACTATGTAGATTACACAAGCCAAGCATCAACTATGTAGATTACACAAGCCAAGCCGCAACTCTACTGTAGATTACACAAGCCAAGCCTCAATTCTACTGTAGATTACACAAGCCAAGCCGCAACTCTACTGTAGATTACACAAGCCAAGCCTCAATTCTACTGTAGATTACACAAGCCAAGCCTCAACTCTACTGTAGATTACACAAGCCAAGCCTCAATTCTACTGTTGATTACACAAGCCAAGCCACAACTCTACAGTAGATTACACAAGCCAAGCATCAACTATGTAGATTACACATCCAAGCGTCAACTCGACTGTAGATTACACAAGCCAAGCCTCAATTCTACTGTGGATTACACAAGTGTCAACTCTACTGAAGATTACACAAGCCAAGCCTCAATTCTACTGTAGATTACACAAGCCAAGCTTCAATTCTACTGTAGATTACACAAGCCAAGCTTCAATTCTACTGTGGATTACACAAGCCAAGCCACAACTCTACTGTAGATTACACATGCATCAACTCTAGTGTAGATTACATAAGCCAAGCTTCAATTCTACTGTAGATTACACAAGCCAAGCCACAACTCTACTGTAGATTACACAAGCATCAACTCTAGTGTAGAAGACATAAGCCAAGCTTCAATTCTGCTGTAGATTACACAAGCGTAAACTCTACTGTAGATTACATAAGCCAAGCCTCAGCTCTGTAGATTACACAAGCCAAGCCTAAACTCTACTGTAGATTACACAAGCCAAGCCTCAAGTCTACTGTAGATTACACAAGCCAAGCCTCAAGTCTACTGTAGATTACACAAGCGTCAACTCTGCTGTTGATGACACAATCTCCAACTCTATTATACATTTAACAAGTTAACCTCATTTATGTAGATTACATGCATGAGTCAAGCCTCGACTCTACTGTAGATTACACAAACCAAGTTCAAACATGCTGGAGTGTGAACCTATCCCCAGATTTGAGGGATAAACATTCTGTTAGGCCACATGCTCCACACATCAAAGTCAGATAGATAATAAACACAGTGATCATCATGTATCATCTGATGATAATGAAAGCTGCTCTGAGATTCTTCCATATTAAAATATTTTACTTATGAATCACATTTTACAAAAAAACAAACAAAATATTCATCATTCATGTTGACAAAAGTATCACAATCTAAATTACTAGATTTGATATGCCTCACTGCACAGCTAGAAACATGCACACTTTCTTGCTTTGGTCAGAGATTTCCCAGACATTACCAAATATTTTCACTCGAACACTAAACACTTTCACAATCATTACAACAGAAAGCCTAGGTGAGAACACTTCTGAATGAAATCTCAAGTATACAAATAACCGGCAGTTTGTATCTGTTTGAAAAGGTATTTTAATCCGGTAACCCAGAGAAGCCTAAATCTAGTCACTTCCGGTCATGATAACAGCCCTGTAAATGCCCTTTCTGCAGTGAACTGTTCTCGAAAACGTTTAAATGTCATTGGTTCCGTGTGCACCTGTGCAGTATTTAGGAGACCTGGATGTGAAAAATTAACTAAATATAACATTGAAAGGGTTTTCCTTATGGCCTCAATTACTTTTTTTCAAATTTGATGCCAAATTTTGCCTCAGTGACAGAGGTCTCGACCCAGTCACATGATACAAATAGGCCACTGGGAAAGTATTCCATTTAATGCTTCATTCTGTTCGTGTTTATTGATTACCCATTTTTTTTTTTTTTTAACATAACTTCCCCTTCTGCTCCCAAAAATTCACATTGTAGATAAATACATTTTAAACAAATGTATTTGTGGCCCGTGTGAAACAGTTTTTTTTATAGGATTTCTTCCCGGGTTCATGACTCTTTTTTTTTTTTTTTAAGCATTCGTAGTGTGAAACAGTTAAAGGTAAGAAAACATCCCCGGTAAGAAACACCGGCCCTCAGGAACTGAAAGATGGAGTCTGGATCAATCTCATGATCTTCAGAACACAAGGTCATTGATTAAACCAATTTGTCATGGAGATCTTGAGTTACTATCTCCATCGTCCCAAACAGCGCACCGTGTGGTAGCTGTATGTTTTATCTGTCCACATATACAAATGGGATCATGGGATCAGTTTGTGTGTGAATGTCCACATACATACAGGAGTTGTGGGTTAAGATGTTCAGTTTGATGAGCCCTGTTTTGAAATAAAACAGGTTTTTTTTTTTAATTTAACCACAAGTCACAATGAGTTCAATACAATCAGACGGTTACTGGTACCAGAACTCTTTGCTTGCTGATGAAGATGGGGACTGAGCACTTAAGGGAGTGCCCCGAGTGCTGTGATGTCGATTTCTTAATTCAACATTCACAATCAGTTGAGGAATTAGACTTCACAAGGGTCTTCTTTTCATAGATGACAATTGATCCGTCTTGTTATTACCTTTCTATCCCAACAGACATCGAATATAATACACTGCCCTGCACTCCTGCAATCATCAGGTGGACATTTTGTGAAGGATCACATGATGCAAACATCACTCACATAACATTCACTGTGCTTTCAAAGTTATATAGAAAACATCACAGCAACAATTATTTTTTTGTCAATGTTTCTTGATTAATGTACATAGATGGTACCTCTAAATGTTTCTTGATTAATGTACATATCTGGTACCTTCTAAATGTTTCTTGATTATAATATTTGGTACATCTAAAGGTTTATTATTGCATTTAACTGGCACATCTAAAATGTTCTTGATTTTCATTCATATATCTGATACATCAAAAATTATCTGGATTAATGTACACATTTGGTACATACAGAAGTTTCATAAAAGATGCCCAGGATAGAGAACAATGCACTATAATAAATCACAAATATATTTCTACTTTCAAACAGACACAATGGAAATGGCCATTGGGCAAGCCAGATTTCCTAGCATGCTCAGACCAAACTAAAAGTTTGTGAACATAAATGGGATGTTTTTATTCAGATGCGAAAAAAACCAGTCACACACAGTTTCTTCCTTAGGCTATAAAATGTTGAAAACATACATGTCTTACGTTCCACTACACCTTGATGTAACAATGAAGAGACAAAGACATATTCATATTACAATTGTAAGATTCTAACTGTAACACTGTCATGTGTACCATTTGTTCTCATTCAGACAAGACTGACTGACTCTTTTATTTTCAGAGATCTGCCTCGATCCCCCTCAAGAACTTATCATAATCTATATATGTTGGAATCACAAAAAAGAAAATTACATTTAAAGTTTTTTTTTTTTTTGGTTTAATTTTGTTTGTGTTAAAAATGATATTGTGGATCCTTTAAATTTGATGCTTGGATTACCAAATGGTAAACAGTGACAATACAATATAGTACACTAGTAGAATTGCCAGACCATCAGCTCCACAAAATAATCTTTTATTGTGAGATACAAGAGGGTAGGCAATCTCTTAGTGGCCAGGATTTAAAAATACCCCAAGGACATGCTAAATGCTTCACTTAAAGCCTTTAATATAAACCCTGACACTTGACAGGCTGCTGCGCAAGACCGAACAATATGGCAAAATTCTATCCGAAGAGGGGCAGTGATTTGCAAGGTGTCTAGAAAAAAGGGCAGCTGAACAGTGAAGACAGGCTAGAAAGACTCGTATAACCGGCCCTTCACCTATATATACTGTTACCTGCCCTCACTGTCCTAGATCCTTCCGGACCCATATGTCACCTCTGGACTCTCAGAAATCAACTATAGTTTCATGATGGATGACAGCAGAAAGAATGGTCCTCATCACTTGTGATGGACAAACAACATTGGTAATAACATAACCCTGTGTGGGTTCCGGGTTCCTGTTATAGGGAAAACAAGAATAGACCCACTGTCTACCCAAAAGCATGTCGTAAGAGTCGACTAACTGGGAGCTCCCTTCAAAGCTGGAGTGCATCTGCCTAAGAGGCAAGGAACCAGCAGTCTGCATACAAATGAGTCAGATCTGTAAAACGGATGCTCATGCAACACTCAGGTTCTGGAACAGGACTGCAGTCCAGAAGTGGATGAACAACCAGAACTTTCCACTGGAGTTTACAGCTGGTGAACGCAAAGAAGAAGAAGATAACCAAATATGTTGTTATCTCTTATTTAAAAAAAAAACATGGTAGCTCTAAAGGGGAGGGGAAAATTCGTTTCGCAGGTGGTGTAAGAAATCATTTGATCTAGCCTGAAATGAACAACTACAGTTAAATGTTTGGGCAAATTAGCAAGCTCATTTTTCAGCTGAATAATTTTAGAAACATCCAAATAGCTCTCTGTAGAAAATTGTTCTGTATATATAAACATTTATTCACAATTTTACTAGCGTATTTAAACATATAGTTTTGCTGTTTTAACAACATTGTGAGCCATATGTTTATATGGTTATAACACATATGAACATATCTATACAAATTATAATTAATAAATACAAGAAAATAATTTAGATCATACGAACACACAACCAGGCTCAAATGTATGAATGAATAATTATGTTTGCCTCTGATGGTTTTAACACACATGAACATATCCATACAAATTATAATTATAAATACAAGAAGATAATTTAGATCACACGTACACACCAGGCTCAAATGTATGAATGTAAAATTAATCCACAATATTAACCCATTAAATACAAAACATACTTTAACCCTCCTGCCAAAAGAAGCGCTCGCTGTGGATCGGAAGGTCGTGGGTTCGCTCCCTGGGGGAGCCGGACTTTTTTCGGAAATGACCTTGGCTCCCAGGTCGACCCAGCCTTGAGTGGGTACCAGGTGCAGTCCTGGGAAGTAGAGGCGGCCGGCATGATGATGACCACATCACGCATCTTATGCCGATTGGTCTATAAAAATATAGGCCTAGCCTTATACACCTAAAGGCGTGGGAAAGGGTCCTTTACTTTACTGCCAAAAGAAGCTGTAAACCTGGCACTTCCTGCAGGGTCCCATTCCCCTTAAAGTTGCCTAACTGGCTTGTCTACAATGTTGTGTTTATGAGACGCATAGTTAACCCGACAGGCTGTTTTTATGCATGCGCAGCATTAAGGTCGGGATGTGGAAACATTAAACAAAATATCTTTCAGAGAGGTTTTCCTTGCCATTTGTTTGTTTGTTTTAAAGCTTTAATGACGTCAAATGTTTCCTGTAGTTTCTGTGATAGAGGTTGATTAGAGTTGAGTCAAGAATTGACATCACAGCACTCAGGGCATTCCCATGCATGCTCCGTCCTCATCTTCAGCAGCCAGCACAGAGTTAAAATACTGATGGTTCCGGTCACAATCTGGTTATATGTCCGTCTTGCCTTTCCTCTGAGTGAAGTGACCCGAACAAACCCTCTGGTTACACCCAGGTGTCCCATTCTCTTGAGGCCATAAAAATCTTGTTTCTCTACCGATTCAGCTGCTTCTTCCCAAAGGGCCTTGACCACATCTGCCTTGTCATGTATTGTGATAGAGGTATGGGGTCACAGCATTAGTCACATGATTGTTTGTAAGACCCAGAGGAATGTATTGCATTTCATGCTTCACACTGTTCGGGTTGACTGATGACTTTGGACAGTCAGCTGCTTTTATGCCAATGGTATCCTGTCTCATTTAAAATTATCCCACCTCATTTTTATATTCCTTTATTTCCTTTCTGCTGTCCTTCAGGTTTCCTCAGAAATTCACTTTCCATCTGCCATCCATCGGAGAGCTGTCTTTGCCAAAGAATCACATCTTCTTCTTCCTTTGAATATGTTTGTCAGTGATAAAATCTAACTTTCCTCTACTTTTCTCTATTCGTGATATTGTTTGGCCAAAATATTTGCAGGATTCTACTAACAAAAATATTTGTGGAAAGTCTCTGGCATAGGTATAATTCTTGCTGTCACACTCACTGTTGTATTATAATAAAATGTTGCTTTTGTATATTCTGTTGTGAGTCAAGAACCGATACAGCACACAGACATTCACATAAGTGCTCTGTTCTCATCTTCAGCAGCCAACATAAAGTTATAATTACAATGGTATCAGTAGCAGTCTGAAAGTATATCTTGTTCTCCCCCCCCCCCCTTCCCAATGTTGAGACTCCATCAGCTGAATCTCCTGGTCACTGCCCCATTCTCTTCAGATCATGATAGTCTGTGCTTCTGCACAGTTCACTGGCTGCCTACTGGCCATGACAAAATCTAGCTTGTGCAGTAATTTATCAAAATCTGAATTGTGCCTGTAAACTAACTCCCAGTGACTTCTTCCATGGATTCTTGAGCATGCAGTGCTTTTTTTACTGACACCAGTTTCCATGAGTTTTTGTGGCAAATTCTAAACTTGAAATGTCACACAAAATGTTTCACCATGGACATGAGTTTGACTAGAAAATGGATCCTTGTTACTAGCTGATCAAACTGTTAGAGCAGTTACAGTCAAGTCTGTTTTACAGAGGCAAAATACTTTGGTATTCTAAATACTTCAAAGAAATATGCTGCTTTAAGACAATACCATTCCTGCAGAATTGTTGATTTAAAAAAAGGGAAACATGACAAGCACAATCATTATGGTTCATGCAATGTTTCTGAAATCATCATCATCAGCAAGTGCCTTACCACTTGGTGTAGGCATTCAAGCATCTCCACAGATCTCAGTTTTTGGTGTTCTGGATCCACTGATGATATTCCTCCCTGCCCACTGTCTTAAGCTGTCCACTATCAGTTTCTCTTGGTCTGCCTCTGCCTCTTCTACCAGTGATCTTTTCAGTCGTCACAATATTTTCCAGTGCTCCTTTTCTTATCACATGACCAAAGAATGTGGTCTCCTTCTCATTGTTGTATAGATATGTTCTACTTGCATTAGCCATTTCCAGGCAATCACTGCTGGTTATTCTGACAGTTCAAGACCTCAACATTCTTCTCAGGAACCACATCTCAGTTGCCTCCAAACTCTTCTAAATTTGTTTGCTCACATTCCAAGATTCACTACCATGCAACAGAACAGGCTCGATATAACACTGTTTTGGAGATAATTAATTTTGATGGCACATATTTATAAATGACCTACAGCAAACTTGCATGCTGGTTCCTTGGTCACGTTTTTCAATCCCTTTTATCATGGACTTGTGCTTGTGTGTTGACCAACACTATGATTTTTAGAAATTTTCTGCAAAAGTAACAGTTGTTGGCAAGGCTTGTGTATTTTAATTCACTACGCATTGTACAGATAGACAACGCTCAGTGCCAGACTGGTTTGAAAACTTGACCAGACATTAATTTAACGATTTACGAACAATAGTTTTGTATTTAATTAGTTGATATAAAAAATGTACATCTACATTTTTATTATGCAACAGGTTAACATATTTAAATAATTCTAATGAATATACAAACATAATTCACAAACATGTAACTACAACATATTAAACTATATTAAGATATGCACAGCTAGCTAAAAATAATAAATAAATAAATACTATACACATGCTCTGAACAGTAGAAATCACAATATCATCATAACAAAATAAAACATTGCCATAGAAACCAGTATGTTTAAGTAGAGGGCAGGTAAAGTTTTCACACACAAAATATGTAGCAGTAATTTATATATATATATTTGCATTATCTACACTGTTGCCTGCCTGCAGTAGAGATTCAGTCTACAAAGCAGTACAAAGCAAGCAGTAATTGTAATTTGTGTGTGTGGGTAATAATTACCTAATTTGGGGAGCCAAGGTGGTGTAGTAGCTTGACGCTCCCCTGTCAGTCTTGCAGATATAGAACTCTTGCAGTTATAACATTTTTTTAGTCACATATAACTCGTTCAGATATGCAACTTTTGCAGACATTCAGTTCTTGCAGACACATAACCTTTGCAAACATACAACTGTTGCAGATGGACAATTTTTGCAGATTTACATACAACTGTTGCAGATGTACAACTTTTGCAGATTTACATACAACTGCTGCAGATGTACAATTTTTGCAGATTTACACACAGCTGTTGCAGATATTCTGTCTTATTTATCTACCTTGATACATGGATAGCGTCCACATGCAAATAATGATATCACAGGGCAAGGTGGGAGAATTTCAGGGTTCTACATCCAACAAAGTCATAGACTGAATCTCTAAGTGTGTCTCTGTCTCAAACTTGATGTTCTGTCTGTTGTTTCATTTTTCATTAAACAAAATAGACACATATTAAAGCTTGACTAATTCTTACTAATCACATCCAACTAAGCAATGACTGAATCACTATGTGTGCCTTTATCTCATACTTGATATTCTGTCTGATGTTCCACCTGACTGACTGACTGACTTTCTACCCCACCAGGACATCACACAAGCGATAAACACCCGATGACACAAAGTGCCACCATGCAGATGAGGATCACCGTGGAGAGGTCCCAGAAACCTGCTTTCAGACAATTGGCCATATTGATAGCCTGCCTATATTGCGGCCCCTGGCAAAAGCCAGAGTGGGGCTTCAAATAACAAAAATTACGTCCTAAGAAGGACATAAAGAATATGTTAAAATCGTTAAACGAAATATATACATATTAAAACTTGACTAATCACATGTTGGTCAATTTTACAATAGTCTCCAAACATGTACTCTCACACACTAGACATTGATTCTTCCTGGCTGTAGTCACATACTGATGGGTGGACATATGAGGGCCACCATTTGTGCGGTTTTGGTGTTCACATTTTTGTCTGTAACCGATTAATGACAGTCTGCATGATTTGTAAAATACATAAAAAGAGTAACAATTCACACATTAAAGAAAGGTATTTGTGTATCCTTCTTCTTCTGCGTTCAACCGAAGATGTAATTGCGTTGTGTTCATTTACAGCATGGCTGCGATATTTGCACCTTTCAGCCAACACATCTGACTTCTCCGGGCATTTGTTGACCGGGTTAGCCTTCCCGGTTAATTTCTGGGGACATGGCAGTCTCATTGTTGTGTGGTCATCTTTATTTCCCAGTTCACAGGTGGTGCCCCAATCAGGCTCATCCAGAGAGGCCACATAGTGTTGATCAGCCTTCAAGAGAAGGCAGGGGCATTTCTGTATCCTGTACAGGATGTTGCAGACCCATCCCCAGCATTTATTATTATTTTTTTTTTTTCTTTGGTGCTGTTTATAATTTTTACTAGGAAATTTTGCTTTTGTTTGTTTGCTATGAAGCTCTGGACAGTTATCTGTCAATACCATTGTCAAAATCAATGTCGAGAATCACAATTGCACTTCTTCTTCCTCTGCTTAGTGTACATTGGCTGAAAACTGTGGCAGAAAATTATACTTGTTCTTCACCTCTAGGCTGTAGTCTTGTTCAAAATCTGGGTGTTGCGTGGACATCCATTTTACGATCTGGCTTATTTGTATGCAGACCTTTGATTCCTTGTCTTTCAGGCAGATGCTCTCTGACTTCGAAGGAAGCTCTCAGTTAGTCGACTCTTAAACATGCTTGTCTCAGAGACAGTGGGTCTATTCTTGTCTTCCCCACAATGAGGTCCTTGGAATTGCAAAATGCATTTGCAGTGACTCAGCCACAAACCTGACTATTTCAACATACACATCCACAATCTCACAACAGAAACATTTGTGGCAACAAAACATAATTGAAAGATCTGGCTTGCTTCTTTAAAAAAAAATGGAAATACAGGAAAATAGAACAATGCGCTATCTACATACTATACTATTGCTAGATTTACAATGACAAATTATGTTCATCCAAATGTAGAAAATTTCCACAATGCAACAGCATCCACAATGAAGTGATCAACTATGAGAAAAATTGAAATTTGCCACCAGCATTCTGAGTAATTCAGTGGGAAGTAACAATGAGCACAAATGGTAAGCGACTGGCAGGCCAACAATGTCAGGTGTCTAGAGTAGGTGAGTCATCTGTCTATACGTTAGGTTCATAGGGTGATTACACATTCTAAGGTTAGTGCTGTTGTCGTGTGTCTAGAGTAGGTGAGTCATCTGTACATTAGGTTCACGGGGTGGTTACACATTCTGAAGTTAGTGCTGTAATGGACTGGACAGAAGGCTCTCCAAGTTCTCTCTCATATGCGGCTAAAGCTTGATGGACAAAGTCATACTGCTCATGGGTCTGTATCAGACCTCCCCTGGGTAGAGAGAATAATAACAGGTGAAACCACTGTATAACCAGCAGAAAAGGTGACAGACAAACTGGCAGAAGGTCACAGACAAACTGGCAGAAGGTAACAGACAAACTGGCAGAAGGTCATAGACAAACTGGCAGTAGAAACTGACATCAGACTGGCCACCTTCACTTCTCAGGATACTACCTGATATGCAGTTTAGGTTGTGTCCACATGGGAGCCAAGGTCAGTTTTGAAGCAAAAAATCTTCACCAATTTAAACTGAGATATAAGTGCATCCGTTTCTGTTTGTAACAGCATTTGCTGCTGATCCATCTGTGTGGACACGTATCCGTGATCATCTTGAATTATAAACTCAGTTTAGTGGTTCACTGTTACACTTCACTAGACTCAACACCCAAGTTGGTTTGTTGTGTCAGTTAACTAATGAAAGTTAACCCTTCTCCACCCCCTAAGTCATAGAACTTACACTTCTGGTTGGTACCATTTCCCCATAAGAGCTGGCTTCCCAACAGAGATAAGTTTATGAGACTTCTAGCGAACAGAATTCATTGCATCTGCATCTGTGCATACATTCAGCATAACATTAATTCACTGTCCTGTTGTCACATTATGTGTCACACAGGACTCAAGAGTCTATTTCTTCATTTCATTCTATCCAGTCTAGGACTTTTGGCCTTTCTTATCAACATTCCTTTCAGGGTTTCTCTTGGGTATACCAACCTCCCTCTGTTTCCAATTTAAGTGCATGTTTGGTGATTTTCTGCCTGTTTTTTTATCAGGACAGTCCCATCTTCTCTGTCTTATAACTTTTAATAGCAGTGTTTGCCCAGACATTGATAGCAGTGTTTGTCCAGACATTGATAGCAGTGTTTGCCCAGACATTTCTCTTGTTTCTTCACTCCTATTGAATTTATCCGATTTGGTGTTAATGATTTTTTTCAGGCCTTTGTTTTGGAATGCATTTAACTTTCAGTCCATGCCTTAAGTGGTTCTCCAGCCTTTACTGGCATATGTTTAAACAACATTAGGATTGAAAATGTAGAGAGCTCTAAGTTTTGTTCAGTGAAACAGGGGATTACTAAATTTACTAAAAGTACCATTTAGTGGAATATCATTTTAACAATCATAATTGTTTTTTTTTTTTTTTTAAATTTGATGTTGCATCTGTTTTTACTGATTAATTTTTTTTTCTATATAGTATTTGTTTGTGTTTTGTATAATAAATTGATCCTGTGAGATTTTTGTTGTGACATTTAACTCTTTGAGTCCCAGGGGGTTTAGCATCAGAGGCCCAAGGGGTGTTCAAGAGAGATGTAAAATCAGCGCTTTTTGCGTTCATTGGGCCTCTAGGCACGAACCTGTGAATGTCTGATGTGTTCCTTGGGACTCAAAGAGTTAAAATTGATGTTTTTCTATGAATTTTATTTTCTGGAATATCCAAAACATTTAAGTCACCAGAGTAAAAGGGTTAAACCACAACCGGCTCCAGCTGACGGGCCGTGCTGCTGACGTCACCAGGTTGGGCTAACTATGCGTTAACTCAATGTTTCTCAAACAAGAAATAAACTATCTTCGACAGTGGCGATGTAGGACAACTTAAATGTTAACTTTTAAGTATCTACATGAGATTTTTTAAAATAATTTCACAATTTCTAGCCGACTGTTCACAACAGGGTGCCTCAGTTTGAGAACCGCTGCTTTAACGCATCATTAGCCCCACTCGGTGACGTCAGCAGCACGGCCCGTCAGTTGGAGCCGGTCGTGGTTAAACATTATGCCAGAATCACCGCTGTGGAGCTTTGAGAGAAAAGCTAGCTAATTCCAGAGAATTAAGAGGACAGGAAAAGATAAGTTCATTGGAATAGACACTCACTGAGAAAATCTGAGTGTATAATAAGTAGAGTATTCTTCCAATGGAACCCACAGGGTCAAAGAAATAAAGGCAGACCCAGTAACATATATAGAAGAGAATTAAAGACTAAAATGAATTAGATGATGGAGGATATTGAGGTAAAATACACTACTGACTTCCTAAGGCATTCATGCATGTGGCAAATTTCTCTTATTAAGAAAATTGTTTTTATCCCAAGGAACTTTTCTGGCTCAAATACCTATCTGGATAAGAAAAGTTTCTGATAAGAATAACTATATCATGGTGAGTGATGCATATCAGGTCTGCACTTTTATGAGATGAGGCACAAATAAACATCTTAACCTTCCCAGTTGGTAGTGACTGCACTAACCATGCAACCCTCAATCCTCAGACTTAAGACACCCTGTCAAACTTTAAAAAATTTTTTTTTATAACTTAGTCAGTCCTCTTCTACTTTGGAGTGCAGAGGTTTGCCAAAGAGATCACCAGACTGCAGAGGTTTGCCAAAGAGATTGCCAGACTGCAGAGGTTTGCCAAAGAGATTGCCAGACTGCAGAGATTTGCCAAAGAGATCGCCAGACTGCAGAGGTTTGCCAAAGAGATGGCCAGACTTCTCTATTTGCAGTTTTATTTTTGGCTAATTAGTTAACTGTGATTTCTCAGACTGTCTTGACCACTGGATGTTCACAAAAACAGGCTACTTCCCACCACCGAACAATTAGCAAGAAATAAACAGTGACATAGTTCTTTTTCCGCTATATAGTTCTATTAGAATAATCACAGTTAATTTACGTGTAAAAATGTCTCCACTACTACAAGCTGTTCTATCACTATTACCATAATTGCTACAAGTACTCTACCCTCAAGTAGTATAGCTACATTTTAGTTGCCAGACTGTTCGCTTGGATCACCGTTTGACACAGCTTTCAACCTGCTCTTAGCCGGGTTTGTTTCCATGACTTTACGCAGCATTTATGGTTTGTGAATACCTTGTGAATGTCATGTTATGCTGGCAGTCCTTGGCTGAACATACATACGTATATTTTTATGCATGTTTGTGTGTTTATGTATGTGGGTGTGAGTGAGTGGGCATCTGTGCATGCATTTCCCATCCATGTTTTTCTCCCCTTGATATTCATATTATGCATATTGTTATAAGATTATAAATATGTTTTATTGATAAAACGGCAATTGCTGTGTGAAAGATGAGTGTTTCTATGAAAGGGCTGAATGTAAGATAGGCCTGCGTGCCCAATTTGTGACCCTTTGAAAATTAAGTTTGTTTATTCGTTCATTCAGCTATTCAATTTCCACCCCTACCAGGATCTTGACAAGGTGGCAAAGTGTAAGAGGAGTTGGTTGGGGGCCTATGCTCTAGTGGAAGGGAAAGGACAGAAAAGAAAGTGATATAAACATTAGACAGCATTGACACAGCTTGAACTCACCGGTCAATCCTCATGGCACACACGATTCCCAGGGCATCCACGGAATGCTCTTCCCTAAGCTGTCGGATACCTATACTTATTGCAATGAAACAGCCGGTCCGCCCAATACCAGCACTGAAATAACATCAACAATATGAAGTACCAGCTCTGGAATAACATCAACAATACGGAGTACCAGCGCTGAAATAACATCAATATCGCCATCAACGAGTAGACAACAATAGATATTATGATCTATCTAATAGAGAAACAGCTGGCAGAATGGTTAAGAACAGTGGGCTCTCATATAGGAAACCCAGGTTCGAACCCTCAGTACGGAGACAGGCTTTTCTGTGATGGATTTGTTCATTTTTTATTTTGCAAGTTTCTTCTACACCATTTATCCATTTCTTTCTTAGTCTTCCTCTTGCCTTCCTCCCAGATATTTTGCTGCAAAAATTTCTATAAAAAATAGTTAATTGTTTCCTGTGCAGTAGCAATCAATTACACCACTGCCGGCTTGCTAGGCCCGTCTAAATAAGAGATACAAATGTTATTCTTTTTTTTTTCTTTTTTCTGCGTTCACCTTTAAGAAGGCAGTTGGCATGATGTATAGTAATTTATAGCTAGGCTGCAATATCTTTGTCTTTCAGGTAAAATTGTCTGATATCAACAAGCAAACTTTCAATTAGTCGCATACATATTATGGTCCATTTTTTTTTTTTAAAGAGAGCAGTGAGTTTCTTTTTTTGAGCTGTGGCTAAGGAAATCCTTCAGTATATGATTGCCAGCTGTTGAAGTTCCTGAAAACACCTGGTTTTTAATTTATATGTATCTGGGAAGGCAAGGTGTCTAAGCCACTACCGTGGAAACATTTAGGAAGATAACCCTCGCAGACAGACACTCAGCCATACACTGTAGAGATTCACACACATGGCGAGAAATGTATACCGAGACAGAAATAATTCACACACACACATACAGAGGGAGACAAATTTGCACATGCAGAACAAACATTCACACACACACACGCACGCACACACACACACACACACAGGAAGACTAAATTCACACACATGCACATACAGGAAAACTAAATTCACTCACTCTCATTTATTCACCCATCCACACACGCACACACACGCACAGAGGGAGACATACATTCTTACACACAGAGATGCAGTGACTAGTGAAAGCCTAATGTACAGACAGACAAAATGGGTTCTAGGAAATAAAGGCGGCAGGCGTGATGTTGACCACGTCACCCCTCCACATGCCGATTGGTCTATTAAATATAAGTCTAGCCCTGTATGCCCAGTTCATAGGGAAAAGGGTGCTTTACTACACATTAAAATGACGTTTTGTCAGATAAGAGTGTCACTTGCACAGCATATAAAGAGACACTGCAAAGGTTTGCCAAAGAGATCGCCAGACTGCAGAGGTTTGCCAAAGCGATCGCCAGACTGCAAAGGTTTGCCAAAGAGATCACCAGACTGCAGAGGTTTGCCAAAGAGATCGTCAGACTGCAAAGGTTTGTCAAAGAGATCGCCAGACTGCAGAGGTTTGCCAAAGAGATTGCCAGACTGCAGAGGTTTGCCAAAGATATCGCCAGACTGCAAAGGTTTGCCAAAGAGATCGCCAGACTGCAGAGGTTTGCCAAAGAGATTACCAGACTGCAAAAGTTTGCCAAAGAGATCGCCAGACTGCAGAGGTTTGCCAAAGAGATCGCCAGACTGCAAAGGTTTGCCAAAGAGATCGCCAGACTGTAGAGGTTTGTCAAAGAGATCGCCAGACTGCAGAGGTTTGCCAAAGAGATAGTATTTTCTCTGTTTGGTTTCTGTGACTCCGTTCGGTGTTGGTGGGGGAGGGGGAGAGAATAGACCCACTGTCACCCTAACAAATGAGCATGTTACGACTAATCAGTGTCTTGGCTGGATGTGTGGAGCAGAAAGGTACAGATATCACAGCCTAGCGGAAAACCACAATACAACTACCAAACACCTTTTTAAAGGTGAACCAGAAGAAGAAGATTACAAGTATTTGTACAGATTGTTGGTGTCTACAAAAATACTGTACCTGCAGTGAACACAGACTGGCCCTCGTGGTTTCATGTCCGACTGTAACCTGCGTAACTCGACTTCTTTGACCAAGTCCAGCAACATGTGGGGAGAATCCGGCGGCTTGTGATCTGGCCATGCTGTGTACCAGTAGTGTAGGACAGTTTGGCTTTCACCTCCGTGCTGTGAATCAGCATTTACTTTCAATATATAATTGAACATGTTGTTTAAATTTACTTCGCAGTGTCTTTTTATGAACACTGTATGACACTTACATACACATTTTGTTGATTACATGTCAAACAACCTAATTTATTTATTAACTCTTTACATCCTAGAAACTACATATCACATTTTTTTTAAACATTGCTCATGTCAACCTTAGAGATCTGAATGCCTCTCCTCTTTGTTGCATTTGTGTAGTTAACTTCATGTTTGACAAAGTCTGCCGGCCAGAATGTTAGATGCGTTGTTTTGTGCACGTTTTTCTGCTTTCCCCATTCCGTTAAGCTTTTTAATCGCATTTCACTGGAAATCCTAGACACCCAGAATGTTAAAATGATATCCATCTTTATAAATCAGGGTTAAAGTGCATGAGTAATACTATTAGAGCGGGTTCTGATTTAATCAAAAATGGGTCACCCCATGTAATAAATGGGCTTCACAGGGTCTTGTGTGGAGATACTGTCTGGGAGATGCAGGAGATCAAGGTAATGAAAGAGAAGAGTGTTTTGCTACAAAAGTGATAGCTACAGGAACACTCATACTGGACAACAAATGAGACATTCTGAAGACCAGAATGCTAAAAGAAGACAAGAGAACGACATGTGTATAACCAGTTAGGAACAGTTAGCATCTACACTTTAAGACATTTTCTGCTGCATCTCAGGGTATATCCGCTGTTCTAGAATGTCGATTCTCAAAACAGGAATCAGTAAACAAATTGGCTAAAGTAACAAAGTAAAAGGATTCAGCAGTTGTAAAGTTATTACCATGGTTACAAGAAAGCTTATACAACCATTCCAGTCCACCCCCCCACCCCACCCCCGGTTTAACACCCTCAGATAAAAAAATCTAAGTCTACATGGCAGATCAACATGGTCAATACAAAATACCCCATTGAACCTTCAAAGAAGGTTATGCCACAACGGTGCAGGGCAGTAAATATCAGGGAAAGCAACACAGAGATGGAGGATCTAATAAACACATGATGTGTTCTCACTTGAGACTGGTTGTAAATGTAGATCAAACACTTGTTCATGCCAGCGGTGCAGTGGGCATATGATGCTAGGCTTATATTTATATATATGTATTTATTTTTAGACCAATCAGTGCTCAGTATCACCCGATGTCTCTTCAAAACCTAACGCTGAAAGTCAGTCAATCCAGGACTAGAGAAGAAGAAGGTAAGGTGGTCCTACCATGCTGACCGCCTTTACTTCTCAGGACATTACCTGGTACCCATTTTAGCCTGAGCTGACCTGGGAGCCAAGATCACTTCTGAAAAAACCAAAACAACCAAGACCTTGAGGCCAGCAGGCAAATGCATGGTAATCAAGTTCTGGTTTAAATTTGGGATAAATATTTCAGGGTGAGCATTATGAGATGAAAAATCCTGGATGTCGATTTGCCTAGAGAAACCACACAAAAGCCTGGGGCTGCTGGAGTTGGTTCTGCAACATCCTGTAAATGATACACAACAAACCTTAAGATTATGAGATGACTTCTGATGAACATTGTTTTGTGGTGTTCTGGTTACAGATTTTAAGATTTCCTGTTATTGCCATGTATAATATAACTAAACTCAAACAGGGATTGAGTAAACTTAGGAGACCAGTTGAATTCTGATGAACATTGTTCTATGATGTCCAGGTGATATATTTTAAGAATTCTTGCCTAGCTGTTATTGTCATGTGTAATGTGAAGCAATGCTGGTCTACTGTTTTGGCTCTTAGTGTTTACATCACAGCTAATTTTAGACATGGGCTGAATGAACCAATTGAGTAAAGGCTAATGTATTGGACAAAGATTTCAGAGCAATCATTAGAACTCTCGATAAACATTGTTTCATGGTGTCCAGGTTATACATTTTAAACATTCCTATAACTGCAATGTATTATATGAAGCAATGATGAAAAAATAGTTAAGGCCCCTTGCTTTTACATCAGAACTCATTTTAGACAGGGAGAAAAGACAAGTACTTACCCGCAGCGTTATATGTCGTACCACATATCCCTTCTTGTGTACAATCTTGTCTATAATAACTTCGATGTCCCCATACACTCCCCACCTTTCAGGTAAATAATTTTCACATTTTGGCTGCAGAGTTTAAAAAATATAATAATGGACTAATTTTGTCTCAAACAATACAAATTTGTAATGGCATTTTGTTCATTTAGTCAGAGTATGCTAAAGTAATCAGGCAATGTACTGTATTGGGCAAAATGTCTATAACTGGCCATTGTAAAGGAAATCTGCTTTTATTGTTCTTGCTTCACTATAAGGATTCCCGTAGAAAAAAGCATAAACCCACTCCTTCCCTACCTAACAAGCATGTCATAAACAGCATCTAATTAAGGGTGTTTCCTCTGCCACAGTTCATCTGCATGAGAGGTGAGAAACCTGCATACAAAGAAGCCAGATCTGTAAAGCAGATGCACACAAAACTCAAGTTCTGAAATAAGACAAACACCCAGAAGTGGACAAAGAACTAAAACTTTTCACCGCAGTTTACAGCCAGTGAACGCTAAGAAAGTAGTCCAGTGACATGGTTTTCTGCATTTATTAGGTGGCTTGGGTGACTGACTGACTGACTGACTTTCTACCCCACCAGGACATCACACAAGCGATAAACACCCGATGACACAAAGTGCCACCATGTGGATGAGGATCGCCGTGGAGAGGTCCCAGAAACCGCGTTCAGACATTTGGCCATATGTATGGCCTGCCTATATTGCGGCCCCTGGCAGAAGCCAGAGTAGGGCTTCAAATGACAAAAAATTTCGTCCTGAAAAGAACGAAATTGAGAATACTAGCTTGGGTGATAGATTTATTAATCTTTTTGCAGGTCTCACTCCTCTCAGATGTTCCGCTGTAAAAAATCTCATACGCAGTTTGGTCTGGCTGTATTTTTACTAGATGGCCAAATCATTTAATTAATTTGATGTCAAATTAATTAATTTATTTTTTCTCTTTAGCGCTGGTATTGGTAGCCCTGTCCTTTCTTGTGATGTTAGTGACCTTATGGAGACAACACATTTTAAGGGAGATATTTTCTGTTCTAGTGCTTTTTTTTTCATTGTCTGTCTTATAATTCACTCTTTCTTGCTAGTAAAGGTTAATGAAGTTAACTCTTTGTAGACTTTTCGCCAGTTAACTGGCATTTGAATTTATCCTGATTGGACTATTGACCATTATACTGGCCCTTCATAGAGACATTCTAATTTTGTTCCATTTGTGGGG
This sequence comes from Candidula unifasciata, assembly GCA_905116865.2. Taxonomy (NCBI): domain Eukaryota; kingdom Metazoa; phylum Mollusca; class Gastropoda; order Stylommatophora; family Geomitridae; genus Candidula; species Candidula unifasciata. Next base: position 671,603 of record CAJHNH020000224.1, on the reverse strand, counting down.
GGAAACTGAATTTGTATGACCTGTTTAAAAAAACTAGTGTTAGCAACAGAAAGTCCTTTTGTATTCTGATTTCAACATGGTGTTTGCATCACTCTCTGATTTAAACAAAATTATTTAGATGCGATATAATTTTTTCCTGATTTTTCTATATCAAATGATAAAGGAAAAGGTCTAGAACTGTTCATACTGCTCTGTCGTTGTTGAAATTCAGCCAGATAGTGACAATAGTCATGACAGATAATGCCATGTACCAAACCTAAGTCGATAAATAGATTTATGGATAAAGACTGAACAAAATATTTTAATCGAATCATCTGTTTCAATCAGCTGTTTTTCCAATTTCGATTGTTGTGAAATCTGACATGTCATTCAAAACCAGTCATAACATCCAAAGGATGTTTAAAATAAAGACTCGCTGATACATAATTGAACAGAGAAGGCATGTGTATCCTTAGAAATGGATAGCTGTGTTGCTGAACAAGTAAAAGATAAGTTAAGCACACAATTTTTTTTGCGTAAATAATCTTCATATGGGTCTAACATCCTTGAATGTTATATTTTACGTCCCTACACAGCTAAAATACTTTTTCTTCAGGCAGGTTTTAGCTTTGTCACGTTGAAGTAAAAAACTTCCGCTCAAAATTAATGCTGTCCAAACCCCAGGAAGAAAATGTGGTCATGAAAGAGTTAGGATAAAAGGTATGAAGCCAGATAAAAGCATTATGTAGTAGGCCAAAAAAAGAATAATAAACCAACGCAGAACAGGTGTCATTAGTCGTCATTGGGATTTCCTGAGGAGGGGATCTGAACACTTATGCAATGAATGGTTTGATATGCTTTAAATATGATCTGTTCATTAATTAACTAACATACTTGCCAGAAAAAGACATGTCTAACTTAAATTATCTGGCATACTTACTCAAGAGTGATCTCACCTTGCTTTTTTCTTTTAACTTGGTGATCATGACGATGATTGGGCACTTCTCAAACCAGATCATTCTCCAGAAGTCCATCACTGTATGAGCCATGGCACCTTGAGTTGCAATGTACGCCCGCGGCTCACCTTCGTACCCCTGCATTTGGAAAAGTCACATAAATATTTGCTATGAAACTGCATGTACGACAGACATGGCTTTGCTATAAGGATATGCAATACTAGCATCTGTGCTGATTGGTCTATAAAATATATGTCTAGCCCTTTATGCCCTATACGCCTAAAGGAGTGGAAAAGGGTCTTGTACTTTACTTTAATACCAGCATCTTTATTCAGGCATAAATTGTCAGCTTATATCATAAGAGAAAGATTATCAGAATATCTTGGATGAAAAAGAGAAGAAATACTGACATCTTGAAAGATCTAAACATCAAGGAAGATTGGCTAATAAACAGCATCCTGTCTCTGAAGCTGAAATATTTTAATCATATCAAGCGTCACGATGGATTGGAAAAAATTATAGCAGGAAGGAGGGGCAGGGGCTGACCAACATGAAGATGGGCACAGGATACAAGTGACTCCTTGAATATGAAAGTGCATGAGGCGCGAGAACTGGCGAGAGACCAGGTTTCTTTCAGACAGACTGTGATGAGAGCAACGTTCTGCAAAGGACCTGCTACATGATCCTGATAATGATGATGATCAAGATAAGACAGCTTTTAAAAATTCTCGTCCTAGCTGACAAAGAAAGATTGCAAAGAATAATCTTCATTATGTAAAATACTGCCTTTGCTCGAGCTATTCTACATTTAACTTCTTTAATAATCTTCCATCTGATGTTAACAGGGTACTTAAATGTGCCAGCTTCTTTGGGGATTGTCCCATTTACATAATGCTGCATTATGGAGGGTTCCTTTTGTTTACTTTACATCATCTTTATGAATTGGTGAAAAACTGGTTATTTAAATCCTAATCCTTTAGTGAAAACTTGTCAAGTAGCTAATGCATGTGACATCTGACAAGACAAAAATGACAAAAAACAGTGAATGTCTCACTCACCCGAATGTAGTTGGCATTGATGTATGAATTCAACGGATCATTGTCCACATCTGGCAGAATGACTCTGCTGTGTTCATCTGAAATATAACCAGCTTTCAGTGACTAACAAATTTTCAGTAACAGTAACCAGTTTAGTTACAGTAACCCAATTTCAGTAACATAACATATGTTAATGAAAGTTAGTTACTGTTACTGAAAGTTCATTCATTACTGTTAACATAACCATCTTTCAGTAACAGTAACCAATTCAGTTACAATATTTCACTTTCAGTAACAGTAACAAATGAAAGAAAACCTGTTATTTCTAATACTTACTGGGAATGATGGTCTTATATCTGTTTTTGGTTCCCGAGCCAGCAACGTAAACTTTCTCAGAGTGATTCATGGGAATCTCCTGGAAACAACGAGTCAGTGTCAGTGAGAAGGCCCTTACTTGCCACATGATCAATTAAAAAAATAACAACACTGTAACAATTAAAACTTGATTCGTGAACAAACAAAATTCGTACAAAGCTTGTTTTGCATCCTACACTAATAATGCACACTTAAAGACAATGCAATCAAATTACACTAAAAGACATTAGACTAAAACGCTGCCCTAAAAGACATTACACTTAAACTCTGCACTAAAAGACACTGCACTAAAACTCTGCACTAAAAGACTTAGTAAAACAAAAAAACACAGTTGTTGAAGATCACAGGTTGTGAAGAGGCATGATCGCACGTTATTGTCAGCAAGGCACATAGCGATGATGATACTCAAACAATGATTTGCCTAGAGATTCTTACTGTCCCCCCTGAAATATTTAGAATACAACTGAGAACACTTTACTACATGATGTAGAAAAATATCAAACATTTGATGATATTCACTCTGAACTTACCCAGAATTCTTCATATAAAATTTTTGTGTTCTTGACAGCGTTGCGAAGATCCCGCCGACTGAGTCGATTTCCAGCAGACAGCAAGTACTCCAAGGCAGTGCTTTTTGAATGAGAGAAAAATTTCTCACTTTAAGCATGTGTGCGCACACACATACAGTAAATTATAAATAAAATCATTTTGTTGTTGTTGGTCAGCCAAAGAACAATAGTATGTGTATATGTTAATGAAGCATTGACTTTATATCACTCCAGACGTGATGCAGAGGTACTGAGCCACACATGGTGGTGGCGCTGCTGCAGCAGAACAAGGACCTCTATTGGTCAAGATCTGTCTACATCTGTTCATGGTCCTACTAGCAACAGGTTCGCCACTCTGGGCCTGGCCGCTGTAGATAGGATCAGTGTTTCCTAGAAAATTGAACAGCATGCAAACAAGCAAAATTCTGTTAAAAACATATGTGCATACAAGATGAAAGTCCAGAAGTGGATGAACAGCCAGGACTTTCCCACCAGAATTTATAGCCAGTGAACGTTAACAAGAAAAAGACTCCAGATAAACTCATGGATTATTTGTGCATGCTGGTTCATGTGTCCAAAAAATATGGACTGGCTGCTTCTGATGCAGGTAACCAATTATTTGTGTAAGTTAAATTTTTTTTTAAAGGCAACGATGTCTCTAAGCAGTCAGTTATTTAGTGTGAAAATAAAAATGCTGAAATAAAGGCCAAATAACATGAAAGAGTTAATGTAAGTGACTATATTACTGAAGAAATATGTGCAGGAGAAATCATTTAAGCAAAAGTGGGGGAAGTTATGAAATTAGGTTACCTCTCTTTAGGCGGAGTTCCTTCCCATCTTCCAAGGTCACTTGCTGGATTCAGGTCCAAGGTCAAGGATGCGTTTGATCCTCGTCTGCTTAAAGAGGGAGGGTAACAATTTTGAACACATCTAGCAGTAGTCTTTAAATATTCTCTTCTTTTTTTCCTCTCAATTGTTTCAGGTATATGATGCAGATTAAAATTACTCACAGATTATTTATAATGTATGTCAAACCAACAACAGCCACTGCTGCTTCTATTCACCACTTTTGCAATGTACGTGGTTGTATGTTTGAGCCTGAGGATTTGAGACCTCATAGCCAGTGCAGTCACCACCTACATGTGCAGGTTTGGATTTTTATTTCTGCCCCTGACAGAAAGTAATCCAGGAATTTACTGAGGATTTGAACCTCAGTTTTTCATGTGAGAGTCCAGTGTTCCTAACCCACTGACTGCCACTGTGACAGGTATGCTTTGCCACTTTTACTGCACTCTCAGCAATCATAATTTTGGAGGTACGCAATCAATGTAGCTTTAGCTGTTAATCCATTCAGTTTTCTATGTTCCTTTAAGGCAAACAACTCTGTAGTGCTCAAAGTAAATTCTTCATGAATTTTAAAGTGAACTCCCTTGTTAGTTTTATCTATACATAGTTTGCTGCCACGTCATGTCATGCATGCATTTTCAGCTCCTCCTGTCTGCTTTTCATATTGTGAATAATGTATCTTATTTGCCAGTGACAGATCTCAAACATGATCCATTACATAAAATTAAATATTTCTCATAAATTTTGAGAAGGTTGTTCAAGTCACTGTGCATGCCAACTAAGAAAATATGCTATGTGCCCATGAAGCAATCTTTCCTTCCAGGGATACATGAGAGATAACCCCAATCTATGGGGTATAAATATGAATGGAGCTCTTCATATGTGTTTGACTTTAAAAATTTTGACATTGAGCTTGGTCTTAGCAATACATTTGCAAATCAAGACAATTGCTTGTTTTATATTTCATTACATTTAGTCCGAATTGCTGTCAGATACAACACAATTGCATGTTTTACATGTCATGAAATTTATTCTGAATTGCTGTCAGTTACAACACAATTGCTTGTTTTGTATGTCATGACATTTAGTCTGAATTGCTGTCAGTTACAACACAATTGCTTGTTTTGTATGTCATGACATTTAGTCTGAATTGCTGTCAGTTACAACACAATTGCATGTTTTACATGTCATGAAATTTATTCTGAATTGCTGTCAGTTACAACACAATTGCTTGTTTTGTATGTCACGACATTTAGTCTGAATTGCTGTCAGTTACAACACAATTGCATGTTTTACACGTCATGAAATTTATTCTGAATTGCTGTCAGTTACAACACAATTGCTTGTTTTGTATGTCATGACATTTAGTCTGAATTGCTGTCAGTTACAACACAATTGCATGTTTTACATGTCATGCTGTCAGTTACAACACAATTGCATGTTTTACATGTCATGAAATTTATTCTGAATTGCTGTCAGTTACAACACAATTGCTTGTTTTGATATGTCATGACATTAAGTCAAAATTGCTGTTGGATACAAAACAATTTTGGTTGCCCCTTTTTTATCACAAATCTGCAGCCACAATTTTTTTGGTTGCCTTTTCCCCCACAAATCTACAGGCACTCAGCCAAATGTAGCAAGCCATAGATAGGAGGTTTCTGAGAGAAGGCCAACCTCAGAGTGATAGAATATCAACGTTTTTGTGTAGACTATGTGACAGAGACTGCTGCTCCCACACACCTCTTTACAGTCATAGCAGACGCTGTTTCCAAAACCAGAGGCACAACTCCATGGTCCCCAGGGACTGACGGTTGTCTACAGCTACATAACAATAATGTCAAACAAGATTATGCAACTTTTGTTCTTGAAAATTGTTCTCCGCTTAATTTGTGCAAAAATTCAAAAAATATTATGAGTTTATGTTTAATAATTGTGAAGCCTGGAATACACTCGAAATATCTGGTATGTGGGAAAGTGCAGGGGTTTTCAAGCATCGTAGTCAGTGGGTTAACCAAATGACCAGGCTTTCCTCATTTATAATGTTTACTCACCCAGTATTCACACATTCATGTTTACATATTGTAAACCTCCTACCCATCTAGCACAGCAGGATTGTACTTTGTTTTCAAAAGCATTTTGTTTGTTTTGTTTCCTGTCTATAGTTTATGTTTTACATCCATACAAATTACAAATCAAATAAGAAACAAAGAAAAAATGAATATTTTCTGTTACTAATAAACATAACTGCTGACCTATCTAAGACATGATAAAAAAATCTGATATTCTCTATTACCTTTCTAATAAACCTTTCGCTTTGATTCTTATTGGCTGAGCCAGGACAGGGGTAGTCACTCCAGATGCTGCAAATATTGGAATGGTTGAATCCGGCTGGATCTGAATGGCCTTGGCCAGTTCAGGTTTCAGGGACGGGTAGTATACGGCATGACCTACTATGACCTCTTCATCCAGGATCTCTTTCTTTTTGGTGTTGCGACAACAACAATAGATCTGTAATATGAGATTTGTTTTAATAAATAACTTCAAATTATAAATTATAATAAATTAATGATTGTGCTGTCTCCACAGTGAAAAGCTTAAAAGTTAAAGGGAGGAGGATCAACTTCATTGCACCAGGATTGATCCCTTATGGCTCAGTCTCTCTCTCTCTCTGCAGAACAGCTAGCTGCCTGCTAGGTGTGTCACACACAGCACGACCTCTGGTGACAATTCCCAGGGATCTCCGTAAAAACTGCACTCATAAACTGAACGGTGCTGCTGTAAAACAAACCCATGACCTTCAGAGCGCAAGGCAAACAGCTTGACCACTTCGCCACAGAGACCCTCCACAATGAAGGCTGGCTACAGTGTACCACTGTTGTCTTTATGAGTATTACATGGTGAGGATGTGATCTCTTCTACGTTATGACTCTCGCACATTTATCTGAAAACCTTGAAAACAAATTTTTGTCCAAACTGTCCACTGGGGAAATGAACACTAGTACTTGAGGGTCACGGAAATGTTAACCACACTCGCTGACCTTCAAGCCACAGAGCCACACAATAAATGACCTACATGTTTTCTATAAAACCTTGAATTTCATAATGATGACCTCTAAGCCACGGAGCCACACAATAAATTACTTACTTGTTGTCTATAAAACCTTGTATTTTCATAATGATGACCTCTAAGCCACGGAGCCACACAATAAATTACTTACTTGTTGTCTATAAAACCTTGTATTTTCTAATCCTTGATGTCTAAATCCTTGCTGTACTAGGATTGGATGTCTGAATCCTTGATGTACTAGGATTGGATGTCTAAATCCTTGCTGTACTAGGATTGGATGTCTGAATCCTTGATGTATTAGGATTGGATGTCTGAATCCTTGCTGTACTAGGATTGGATGTCTGAATCCTTGATGTACTAGGATTGGATGTCTGAATCCTTGATGTACTAGGATTGGATGTCTAAATCCTTGATGTACTAGGATTGGATGTCTGAATCCTTGATGTACTAGGATTGGATGTCTGAATCCTTGCTGTACTAGGATTGGATGTCTGAATCCTTGATGTACTAGGATTGGATGTCTGAATCCTTGCTGTATTAGGATTGGATGTCTGAATCCTTGCTGTACTAGGATTGGATGTCTAAATCCTTGATGTACTAGGATTGGATGTCTGAATCCTTGATGTACTAGGATTGGATGTCTGAATCCTTGATGTACTAGGATTGGATGTCTGAATCCTTGATGTACTAGGATTGGATGTCTGAATCCTTTATGTATTAGGATTTGATGTGTGAATCCTTGATGTACTAGGATTTGATGTCTGAATCCTTGATGTACTAGGATTGGATGTCTGAATTCTTGATGTACTAGGATTGGATGTCTGAATCTTTGATGTACTAGGATTGGATGTCTGAATCCTTGATGTACTAGGATTGGATGTCTGAATCCTTGATGTACTAGGATTGGATGTCTCAATCCTTGATGTACTAGGATTGGATGTCTCAATCCTTGATGTACTAGGATTGGATGTCTCAATCCTTGATGTACTAGGATTGGATGTCTCAATCCTTGATGTACTAGGATTGGATGTCTCAATCCTTGATGTACTAGGATTGGATGTCTGAATCCTTTATGTATTAGGATTTGATGTGTGAATCCTTGATGTACTAGGATTTGATGTCTGAATCCTTGATGTACTAGGATTGGATGTCTGAATCCTTGATGTATTAGGATTGGATGTCTGAATCCTTGCTGTACTAGGATTGGATGTCTCAATCCTTGATGTACTAGGATTGGATGTCTGAATCTTTGATGTACTAGGATTGGATGTCTGAATCCTTGATGTACTAGGATTTGATGTCTGAATCCTTGATGTACTAGGATTGGATGTCTGAATCTTTGATGTACTAGGATTTGATGTCTGAATCCTTGATGTACTAGGATTGGATGTCTGAATCTTTGATGTACTAAGATTTGATGTCTGCTGTGGACTGTTTATTTCTAATCCAAATTGGCCGTTGTCATTGAGACAGGAAACCTTTTTGTTTACAACATTGTAAATGAGTCAAAAATCTTTTCATGCCATTGATGAAATGAGCAGAAGGGGTTAGATCCAGGTCTTTTCTTTTCCTCTGGTACAACACGACTACACAAACTACAGGCACCTGGTTTTTTTTTTCTCTTAGGCATCATTCTTTCTTTAGCACTACTGTAATACACACTTTGAGTACCATACCTATTTAAGACACTTAGGGGTGTGTACCGGCACCTATTTTAGACACCTGGTGTAAGTACCGGCACCTATTCTAGACACTAGGTGGTAAGTACCGGCACCCATTTTAGACACTTGGTGGTGGTACCGGCAATTTTCTTTGAGGAAAAAACGTCATGACTAGATTCTTATCTTTATAGACTGCCTAGACAAGGCTGATGTCAAGTGCTTAGAGAAAATGTTTTTCCACAAAAAGAAAACAACCAGACTATGTCCAGCAATGTAGGTATCACCAGACGACCACACAGATGATGAGATTAACTGTTGGTGGGTATCACCAGACGACCACACAGATGATGAGATTAACTGTTGGTGGGTATCACCAGACGACCACACAGATGATGAGATTAAATGTTGGTGGGTATCACCAGACGACCACACAGATGATGAGATTAAATGTTGGTGGGTATCACCAGACGACCACACAGATGATGAGATTAACTGTTGGTGGGTATCACCAGACGACCACACAGATGATGAGATTAACTGTTGGTGGGTATCACCAGACGACCACACAGATGATGAGATTAAATGTTGGTGGGTATCACCAGACGACCACACAGATGATGAGATTAAATGTTGGTGGGTATCACCAGACGACCACACAGATGATGAGATTAAATGTTGGTGGGTATCACCAGACGACCACACAGATGATGAGATTAAATGTTGGTGGGTATCACCAGACGACCACACAGATGATGAGATTAAATGTTGGTGGGTATCACCAGACGACTACACAGATGATGAGATTAAATGTTGGTGGGTATCACCAGATGACTACACAGATGATGAGATTAAATGTTGGTGGGTATCACCAGATGACTACACAGATAATGAGATTAACTGTTGGTGGGTATCACCAGACGACCATACATATGAGATTTACTGTTGGTGGGTATCACCTGACGACCACACAGATGATGAGATTAAATGTTGGTGGGTATCACCAGACGACCACACAGATGATGAGATTAACTGTTGGTGGGTATCACCAGACGACCACACAGATGATGAGATTAAATGTTGGTGGGTATCACCAGACGACCACACAGATGATGAGATTAAATGTTGGTGGGTATCACCAGATGACTACACAGATAATGAGATTAACTGTTGGTGGGTATCACCAGACGACCATACATATGAGATTTACTGTTGGACGGTATCACCAGACGACCACACAGATGGCTACTTTTGGTTACTGGAACAGATCTAGATCAAACCCACTGCACATCAGACTCTTCAGATCATCATCGCTAGGATCCCCTCCTCAGTAAATCCCACAGTGTGTGGCAGCTGGGGACACTAGTTCTTTATTGGCCAACTTTTTTTGTGTGGTTTCCTGTATGGTGCTCTTATGTGGTCTAAACCCTTCTCACTTGATGTTTGTGCAATCTGATCGTGCTTGCAGATTCACAGACATGTCCCTAATGGCTTATAAATTGTACAGCATTCAGCATATCAGCTTGGTTCTATATGCCTGTACTCAAATGGCATTAACAGATATTATACTTTTACAATAATTAAGTAAAGCAGATTTTAACAACAGTAAAATCAATAAAACTAATAACAGACTCAACATTTGTAATTCTTAATTCAAATCTGTAATACTGCATGGAGCGGAAACATAGAGAATAACTAATAAATTACAAAAATTTATTAACTGGTTCCTGTTCAGAATAGAGTGAATTAAATAATATGATAGAATCACTAATGTTGGGCTTTAGGTGAGTACTAAACAAGTTCAAGTGGACCAAGAGGTTAAGAAAAGACGCTGGTGTTGCATAGGACACATGTTTAAAAAAAACTGACAAAACAATATAACTAGCATGTCCATACTCGAACCCACAGGGGCTTAGAAATAAATCAAGTCCAAAAAGAACATCGAAAATGTAGCTAGAGAGTAAAGTTAAAAAAATGGGAAGGACATTGGGGAAATATACATGAATAGCAAAGGATAAAACGACTTGGAGTGAGTCAGAAGAAGGAGAATAAAATCAGTAATAGCATAGTATACAAAAGTTTGACTGACAAACTGAAGAATGAAATTGCTGACTGACCAATAAACTGATTAAGAGAACTAGAAACACAGCAGCTCCAGCCACAGCGTAGGGAAAATATGGCTTCGTCCAGAACTGTTCCTCCTTGCTGGTCAACACGGCCAGGTTAGTCTGTAGAAGAAAACAAGTATCACCGCTGTAATTAGTCACATATCATCACAGCTATCAATACAATCACCATCATTATCGTAACCACGCCATCACCATCATAATCATAATCACCAACGTCACTACCATTGTAATGAACAACATCATTACTACCACAACAAACATCCCACAATCATCATCATCCTATTGTTGGCACATTTAAATCTTTCCAAGCAATGGTATTATATTATATTACAGGCAGGCATGAGAATTACAGACAAATAAAAGCAGGAATGAATTATCTCCTCTCGACAGTATTGATAGTATTGCAGATATTGCCAGGTTGCCCATGCACCACGATTTCAGCCTGCCTTGTTTACTCAAAAGGAAAGATAACAAAATATGTCTTTGCAACAAAAACAAGCTGTAGAAGCTGCAGGATCAAAGGACCGGTGCTCTATCTGTCCACCTGTTGGAATTTCCTTCCTAGAACAGTTGCCAGCCAACACTAAAGCGCTGAGTCTGTCTGTTAGAGCTTCCTTCCTAGAACAGTTGCTAGCCAACACTAAAGCGCTGAGTCTGTCTGTTAGAGCTTCCTTCCTAGAACAGTTGCTAGCCAACACTAAAGCACTGAGTCTGTCTGTTGGAGTTTCCTTCCTAGAACAGTTGCCAGCCAATACTAAAGCGCTGAGTCTGTCTGTTGGAATTTCCTTCCTAGAACAGTTGCCAGCCAACACTAAAGCGCTGAGTCTGTCTGTTAGAGCTTCCTTCCTAGAATAGTTGCTAGCCAACACTAAAGCGCGGAGTCTGTCTGTTAGAGCTTCCTTCCTAGAACAGTTGCTAGCCAACACTAAAGCGCGGAGTCTGTCTGTTAGAGCTTCCTTCCTAGAACAGTTGCTAGCCAACACTAAAGCGCGGAGTCTGTCTGTTAGAGCATCCTTCCTAGAACAGTTGCTAGCCAACACTAAAGCGCTAAGTCTGTCTGTTGGAGTTTCCTTCCTAGAACAGTTGCCAGCCAACACTAAAGCACTGAGTCTGTCTGTTGGAGCTTCCTTCCTAGAACAGTTGCCAGCCAACACTAAAGCGCTGAGTCTGTCTGTTGGAATTTCTTTCCTAGAACAGTTGCCAGCCAACACTAAAGCTCTGAGTCTGTCTGTTGGAGTTTCCTTCCTAGAACAGTTGCCAGCCAACACTAAAGTGCTGAGTCTGTCTGTTAGAGCTTCCTTCCTAGAACAGTTGCCAGCCAACACTAAAGCACTGAGTCTGTCTGTTGGAGTTTCCTTCCTAGAACAGTTGCCAGCCAACACTAAAGCGCTGAGTCTGTCTGTTAGAGCTTCCTTCCTAGAACAGTTGCCAGCCAACACTAAAGCGCTGAGTCTGTCTGTTAGAGCTTCCTTCCTAGAACAGTTGCCAGCCAATACTAAAGCACTGTCTGTCTGTTGGAGCTCCTTCCTAGAACAGTTGCCAGCCAACACTAAAGCGCTGAGTCTGTCTGTTGGAGTATGCTTCCTAGAACAGTTGCCAGCCAACACTAAAGAGCTGAGTCTCTCTGTTAGAGCTTCCTTCCTAGAACAGTTGCTAGCCAATACTAAAGCGCTGTCTGTCTGTTGGAGTTCCTTCCTTGAACAGTTGTTAGCCAATACTAAAGCGCTGTCTGTCTGTTAGAGTTTCCTTCCTAGAACAGTTGCCAGCCAATACTAAAGCGCTGTCTGTCTGTTAGAGTTTCCTTCCTAGAACAGTTGCCAGTCAACACTAAAGCGCTGAGTCTCTCTGTTAGAGCTTCCTTCCTAGAACAGTTGCTAGCCAATACTAAAGCGCTGTCTGTCTGTTGAAGTTCCTTCCTTGAACAGTTGTTAGCCAATACTAAAGCGCTGTCTGTCTGTTAGAGTTTCCTTCCTAGAACAGTTGCTAGCCAACACTAAAGCGCTGAGTCTGTCCTACAATAACATAAAAATTTTCAGGTTGCACATCTTCATCCTAGAATAAGGCCAGTATCCTCTCCATCATGATCGTCATAATCACAGTGGTCAGTGATGATTCTGTGGAGGGGCACATCGGGGACCAAAGATGTGGACCGAAAGTTAAAGGCATTCGAAAACCAATGCTTCAGGGACATATTAAACATAAAATGGGATGAATTCAGGAAGGGTGAACAAATAAATAAAATGTCTGGGAAATCATTTGTATCAACAACACACCATTATATGCCACATAGGGATCACAGTTTATTTCTCTAAGCTCTGTATAATCTCTGTGATATCTTGGCTAGAATCCAGCCCAGCACTTTTGCCTCTTTCACCAATGTTTGTTTTAAGGTTTCCTTTAGATGTCCTTGCTTCCTCAATCAGTGTATTTGCCATTTTAGTGCAATTTTGTTGTTGTTGTTTTTGTTGCTCCATTCAATATAGCACCATCTTTTCTGTCTTATAGCTGTTGATAAGAGTGATTTCCCAGACATTTTTCTTATTTGTTCAACCTTCCTGAATTCATCCACATCACCTGTTGTGACTGACCACATCACCTGTTGTGATTGACCACATCAGCTGTTGTGATTGACCACATCACCTGTTGTGACTGACCACATCACCTGTTGTGATTGACCATATCACCTCTTGTGATTGACCACATCAGCTGTTGTGACTGACCACATCAGCTGTTGTGATTGACCACATTACCTGTTGTGACTGACAACATCACCTGTTGTGACTGACCACATCACCTGTTGTGATTGACCACATCACCTGTTGTGACTGACCACATCACCTGTTGTGATTGACCATATCACCTCTTGTGATTGACCACATCAGCTGTTGTGACTGACCACATCAGCTGTTGTGATTGACCACATCACCTGTTGTGACTGACCACATCACCTGTTGTGATTGACCATATCACCTCTTGTGATTGACCACATCAGCTGTTGTGACTGACCACATCAGCTGTTGTGATTGACCACATCACCTGTTGTGACTGACCACATCACCTGTTGTGATTGACCACATCACCTGTTGTGACTGACCACATCACCTCTTGTGATTGACCACATCAGCTGTTGTGATTGACCATATCACCTCTTGTGATTAACCACATCAGCTGTTGTGATTGACCATATCACCTCTTGTGATTAACCACATCAGCTGTTGTGACTGACCACATCACCTGTTGTGATTGACCACATCACCTGTTGTGACTGACCACATCACCTGTTGTGACTGACCACATCACCTGTTGTGATTAACCACATCAGCTGTTGTGACTGACCATATCACCTCTTGTGATTAACCACATCAGCTGTTGTGACTGACCACATCACCTCTTGTGATTAACCACATCAGCTGTTGTGACTGACCATATCACCTCTTGTGATTAACCACATCAGCTGTTGTGACTGACCACATCCCCTCTTGTGATTAACCACATCAGCTGTTGTGATTGACCATATCACCTCTTGTGACTGACCACATCAGCGGTTGTGATTGACCATATCACCTCTTGTGATTAACCACATCAGCTGTTGTGATTGACCACATCAGCTGTTGTGACTGACCATATCACCTCTTGTGAGTAACCACATCAGCTGTTGTGATTGACCACATCACCTCTTGTGATTGACCACATCAGCTGCTGTGAATGATCACACCACCTGTTATGATTGACCACATCACCTCTTGTGATTGACCACATCAGCTGCTGTGAATGATCACACCACCTGTTATGATTGACCACATCACCTCTTGTGATTGACAACGTCAGTTGTTGTGACTGAAGAGGGACAACTTGCCGATTTAGTTGATACCGCCCAACAATATTGTCACTATCATTTTCTCTATGTTCATTCTCCAGGACGGACACCTGTGGTTAGAACAACCAGCGATTCAGAGAGCTACTTTTTCAGATGCCAGTTCCACATGAGTAAATCCCGGACACATCATTCAACCGTATAACCAATTTTATTAGGGCACTATGCTGTCACACCCATTCCCCAGCTGTCATGTGTGGGTGTGCAGCAGTTTTAGACGACTGCCTGACGGACTTTCAACCCTACCAGGACCGCAGAACGAGCGAAAAACACCCCTTGACACAAAGTGAGTCCACTTGGATGAGGATCACCCGGGTGCAAGTCCCGAAATCCTGTTCAACCCCTAGGTTATATTAAGGGCCCACCCAGGCGGGGTAGGGCTTTAAATAAAATTGCGTTCCATATTATTGTTTCCGACACCAACTTTTAATGTAATTTTTTTCCCCATTTTTGTCCTGAATTCCTAGAGTACAAATGTGAAATATTATTTCCTGGTTTAAATTTTCCGATGTCAAATCTATCACGTGGACACGCCATTGTGTCACGTCTCCTTTTCAGCTGTGTCAGGCTGGGGGAAAGCCAAGTGGTATTACATTGCAACATTGATAAACTAACGTGAATTCACAGTGTAAGATTTGATTTTTTGAATGTTGCCAGCAGGCGAGACCATCAGGGAAGATAATATGTAAATTACAGAAACGATAACTGAGAATCAGAGTCAGCCTCACACGATTCCAAGATATTGAGTAACCGCCGGATACTCCGATAAGCGGTCATCGACAATGATTGCCGGGATTTTAAACTGTTATTAAGAGAGGATGGCTGCAACAATTCCAACAAAAGAGTGGGAAGAGGACAGGGCGAGGAAATGGAGAGAGAAGAAGGCACATAAATAGGACACGGGGAGACAGACGAAAAACGGAGCGTCTGGGATTCTGTCTAATACTATAAGGTTAGTTGCGTATCCTTTACAAGACGTTTTTATAGGCAAATTTAAGTCTAGTAGTTTGCCATTGCTTTCTGGACAGTCGGTTTTCTTGATACCACTGTCGAAATAAACGCAAGGCGCACGACCCGCAGCTGGGATATCTTACGTTCTTTTTAGGACGTTATTTTTTGTTATTTGAAGCCCCACTCTGGCTTTTGCCAGGGGCCGCAATATAGGCAGGTCATCATTATGGCCAAATGTCTGAACGCGGTTTCTGGGACCTCTCCACGGTGATCCTCATCCGCATGGTGGCACTTTGTGTCATCGGGTGTTTATCGCTTGTGTGATGTCCTGGTGGGGTAAAAAGCCAATCCAATCCAATCCCGGCATCCCGGCATTACGAAGCGTTCGCATCGACTTATCCACAAAGCCGACCTAATACTATAAACAATAATTATTTTCAGGATACCATTGGGGTGGAGGATATAAAATGTGTAATTCTAAAAGCAAAAGATACTGCGCCAGGGCCAGACGAAGTCAGTTATGCCCACAGGAATAGCATGAGCAGTAGTATTAGTAAATTTTACCCCACTAGGACATCACACAAGCGATAAACACCCGATGACACAAAGTGCCACCATGCAGATGAGGATCACCCGTGGAGAGGTCCCAGAAACCGCGTTCAGCCATTAGACCATATTTATGGCCGGGCTATATTGCGGCCCCTGACAAGAGCCAGGGTTGGGCTTCAAAATAACGAAAATTGCACCCAACGAGGGGATAACTAATTATAATAATAGAGCATGAGTGAAAAATAGAGAGATGTCTTTTCGCTTCAACCAGAGCATCAGAACAGCTTCAGTACATCAAGATTGTGTAGACAGCTACCTAATCCCACAGAGCATATTGAGAAAGGTGGAGACAGTAATACTCCGTGCAGAGTGGCAAGCATCGATCCCTGAGGTCGCTGGTAGTTAGTGTCTTTTGGATATTTTGCTGGTGTACTGGGAAATGAGCAGACAGAAGGACTGGTCGGTTTTGCACCACTCGGTTTTGAATTGATGTATGAGAAGCTAGATGTTGTGAGGGCTCTCTGGGAGCGAGTGAACAGTGCAAAGGCACAGACAGATCATTACGATCTAAGGAGAATGGCGCTGCGAGGAGTTATAAGTGGATCTGGCCGACGCTTGATACTCAACGGAAAGGAGAGACTAATGTACAATCAAACAGTTACTAGTACCATTCGAACTGGAACTCTTCGTTTGCTGCTGAAGATAGGGGTGGAGTGCTTATGGAGGTGTCCTGAGTGGTATGATGTTGATTGGTAATTCAACTTTCAATTCCAACTGTAGCTGCACATGCTTCAGAAGACGTGGCAAGAGAATGAATAGCGTGTAAACATCCCCGGAGCTACAAATGGCGCACATATCAAAATGCACTCGTGTAAATCTAACAATTTTCTGAACACGTGAAGACGCTACAGGTGTATATCGATTCAATACTTCTTTTATGACAACATGATAAAATCCCGGCAACCATTTTGTAGAACTGTGTAACTGTTGTACGATTGAATGGGGTTTCTAAGACTTGCTCATGTTTGATTCTCATCAGAATAGGGGCTTACTGAGTCAGTGGTTGTTAAATTGCCATCCTGGTCCTCCTCTTTCTTCTCCTTCTTCATCTTCATCTTATTCTTCATCTTCTTCTTCTTCTTCTTTTTCTTCTTCTTCTTTTTCATCTTCTTCTTTTTCTTTTTCTTCTTTTTCCTCTTCTTCTTCTTCCTCCTCCTCATCCTCCTCCTCCTCCTCCTCCTCCTCCTCCTTCTTCTTCTTCTTCTTCTTCTTCTTCTTCCTGTTATTGAAGTATAGGCCCTTCACTAACACGCCAAGTCGTCAAGCCCTCTCTTTATGACCTTTCTAATTTCTTCATTCTCCAGCTCCCTTCTCTATATGTTTTGTTTGGGCCTGCCTTTATTTCTTTGACCCTGTTTGTTCCAGTATGAAAATATTCTAGTTATATTAATTGTTGTCCTGGATCCGCGGGTGGGTCGTGGGGGGGGGGGGGGAACTTAATTTATTCATCACAGAAAAGATAACTGAGCTAATTTCATGTTAGCCTGTTTGTGAGAGAGAAGCTGGGCTGCGTTGCGGGTAGTCTGCGGACCCTGTGGCCATGAGTTCGACTCCTGTCCGAGTCCGACGTCGTACAACTTTCCCATTCACCTGGACCTAATTGTGAAAACTCTTGTCTTTATGCGGATCCAAATATACGACCAAAGATGACAGGTAGACGGGGTTTTAACTAAACAGTGGTGCCTCCCTCCCCCAACCCCGGAACTGAGCAATCATCTTAAATCTCTTTGTTTTCTGAAAACCGATGGGGAATCTCCCGCATTTGATTAATGTCACCAGCTTTTGTCTTTAATTAAGATGTACTTATATTTTGTTACCGTCCATGGTTGAATCCACGGGGAGTGTTTTGTTATTTTAAGTTCCACTGGTTGCTGAGTGGATTCCCAAGGCGACCCTTGCGAGGTGGAATTAATGTCAATAAATTACATCTTTTCCACCAACATTCCGCTCTGCTGCTCGTGTTGTCTTGTGGCCAAACGATCGCCACTGATGAATGCAGAAAAACTTCGTGATAGTGTTGGAACGCACTCCTCCTATACAGTGTAAATATCTCGTTTTGACTACCGAGAGGGTAAGTATGTGTACACATTGGGGGTATGCACTTCTGACTCGACAGATATTGGGTATAACAGTCATCCTTACTGTCTCTGTGTGACATCTGACAGTCAGATAGAAGCACTGCATCACTAGACCCTGGTTCACGCGATGTCAGATTACCATACATTCAGACCCATCCATCTATATATCCTTCCATCTACCCATCCATCCTCTCGTCCACCCATATATCATATCATTCATTCATCCCAATCCACTCAGCCTATTATTCGATGTGTCCATCCATTCATAGCTCCCCACGTTTCTTTGCACACATACCCGATGTACAATCCATCACTAGTCTCGGCTACCTACTCAGCAGGTATCTCAGGCAACACGATGTTGTTGCGCGTGGGCTCGATTGATACTTTAAAAAACAATCACCCTTACTGTCTTTACTTGCTTGATGACAGTAAGAAAGAAGCATCACAGTATGAGACCCTTGTTTGGACCTGTTTAAATCCCCGGCTCTCTAGCGTAGTTGGCTAAACCTGATTGCGCGGTGAGCGGGTGACGAACTCCATGTGGTCCGGGAGTAGGCATAAAAGCCACATTTCTCCTAGCTTTACGGTATTTAAAATGGAATCAAGGCCGAAGGGTTGCGATATCCATAATACCGAGCCTAAGGATTAACAACTCATGGCTTCTGGATACTAAAACAAAGCAACAAACCTATTTTAATATATCAGCATACATAAAGGCAGATCCATCCATCCATCTACCATTGCATCTATCTACGAACGTAACCATCGTCCCGCCCATTCATCTACCCACACCATTTATCTCACCATCCACTCAATGCTATTTTTCACCGCTTCCTTCCATTCTGGCTGTTACCAGCCTTACACTTGGGCTCTACCAATACTTTGTATAAAAATCACCCTTACTGTCTCTATTTGATAGCGGACAGTAAGAGAGAAGCACTGTGTTACTAGGCTCATGTTTTTACCTCATCTCATATTTGATCAATCAATCCATCCATCTACGATACCATTCATCCACTAATACAGTCATCCATCATTCCATCCATTCATCTACCCACCCATCCATCCATCTACCATTCCATTCATCCACTAATACAGTCATCCACCATTCCATCCATTCATCTACCCACCCATCTATCCAGGACACACTCGCCTATCCACACCACCATCCACACATGCTGTTTTACCATCTATCCCTTCATCGCTCCATTACACTCTGGTTGTTACCAGTCTTACTCTCGGGCTCGACTGATTACTTTTGTATAACAAGCATCCTTACTGTCTCTATTTGATAGCTGACAGTAAGAGAGAAGCATTTATCTACCTACCTACCTATC